>OZ005656.1:54325479-54627979 GCA_963930645.1 Salticus scenicus | reverse complement strand
AATCCCTGTCTAAAAAGAGTACACTTAATACTGCTTTGTTAAATAAATCCTTGTCGAGTCATGTTCTTAGTCAGTCCTAGATTATGATTCGACAAGTTTTTTTTTTTTTTTTTTTTTTTTTATACAAAACAGTTTAAAGTGTACTTTTTTGATATCGGAATTATTGGCTAGTGCTCGGATACTTTTGCTGCCGACTGTAAACCTGATCATGATGCATCAGTATTATAGCTCTCATATAAACAGGTTAAAATTAATTACAGCTTTAATACAGTATAAAATTAATAGGCGTTAATCATAAGAACATTTGTGTATTACTACAGTTTTTAATATAATTGTTGATATAATCGCCTTTTTTTAAACAATGAAATTTAGTCTGATCTATTTTTGGGTCTTTAGCATTTCTGGATTTTATAGTACTTAAGAGGCCTTATAGAGATGGCTGTTTTACAGACGAAAGTCGTTTTCAACAAACTTCAGAAAGGAGCGTGTTCTTAATTCCAGCTATGTGTTGTTGTCGGTGTTTGTAAGCATTTAACTTCGTAAGAGTTACTCTAATTAACCGACTTCAAAAAGGTTATCAATTCAAAGCGTGTGCTTTTTTTTGTTTTTGTTTGTTAGATCATAACTTCTGTACGGATCTCTGATTTTGAAACTTTATGTTTTATTGTAAAGGTCTTGGTCTGAAATAGGTCCCATTGTAATATCTTTACTATCAAAAGAAAATACAGGATGCCCAAAAAAGTCAGTCCGGACACTTCACTGCTGAACAGCTGCAGCTACAGTCATAAAAGTGGTATGTAGGTATAGTAAAGTGGACTTGTGCTACGCGATTCAACCGCGTACATTGCAATCTGGTGGAAAACAGTAGAGTTAGCGTCCCTATATCGGAAAAGGTTCAATACAGGGGAAAAAAGTTAATTATAAAATTGCAGAGCATCATCGATTTAGTACAAAAAGGAAGTTTAGGCATTAATGCTAAAAACAGAACACTTAAAACGTTCATTTGTTTGCTCACAATTTCTTATTTTGTGCACACCTGAACGACATTGCATATGTTGTAGCGTAGTGGGTGACACTTATGCTATGTAAAATTCAAAATATGGTTATTGTAAGCGGTCACATCGTTTAACGCATAGGCGTTTTAAACCGACTTCTTAAAGGAAGAGGTTCTCAATGCAAACCATGTTTTTCGCTGTTGTTATTGAAATTTGTTAGCTTATAACTTCTTAAGAGATGAATTAAATTTTAATGCATTTTTTGTTTTCGTAATGGTCTTGGCCTGAAATAGGTTTCATTATGATTTCATTAGGATATAAACAAATTACAGGATACTCACAAAAGTCTGTTCTCACTTAACCGCTGAACGCATGCAGATACACTGGTAAAAGCAGTATATAAATATCGACGTTGAAACTTCTGTCCGTCAGATGCAATGCATATTTTGCTCTTTGTTTGAACTTTGCGCTGCGCAATTTCCAGGGCAGCTGTTGACACGTTTTCGCTGTAAAGTTCAATATATATACCTAATAGAATTTTTGGTTACGAATACAGCGTATCCGTTCTTTACATTTCTAAAGACTTTTTTAATTTAATATATGTTCATTCAATAGATAGTTTTTTGCTCATATCCGATAAAGGCAAAAAAAGTGACACAATTTAAAAATGCAGCATTTGAGAAAAATCAACTTTAAAATAACTTGACTAGAATAAAACTGGCACAACTGTCTCTCGAGTAGATAACTTTCTAGATGGAGATGTAAATTTTTTGTTCGCATTGGGTGCATTTCATGTATTTTTCAGTGACATAAACATTTTTTTGAGTTATGTCACTTTTCTTGGAAGTTGTGATTTCTGAAACTGCCGTCGAACGTCTTCTGATGTTCTGCTATATGATTCACTTAAAAGATAACAAAAAAATAGAACCGACTTCAAAAAAAAAAACTACTATTCAAGCAATCAAAAAATAAAAAATAAAAAAATAAATAAAAAATATGAAATGAAACTGTAAATTGCGCCTAAAAGTATAAAATAATTTCCTTCGCCAAACAACCTATTACACTATAATTAATCATAACCTTTGCATTCGGTGCAAAATTCAATAAAAATTGATATCTTTATTCAATACAAAAATCAAATCCTATTCAAAATACACATCTCACATTGTCAGCTGCAAAACGCAGCCAAAAACTACTTTGATTCAAGAAAACAAATAAGCTTTCATAAGTAGCATAAGTTAACGAAGATGCTGGTATCTGACGTCCTTGGTGAATGAAAAATCGCAAAATTATCTGAAGAATGTTCACTGTTCTATGTAGATGCTACTAATGAACCAATTGTATACAATGATATAATAAAGGAAACATGAAAATGGAATATTCGAGACAACATCATTTGTTGCTAACGATATACAAAATAAAATAAAATTTTATTCAATTATGCGCCGACTTCAAAAGTTATGATTAGTTATAGTGTTATAGGTTGTTTGGCGAAGGGAATTATTTTATACTTTTAGGCGCAATTACAGTTTCATTCATACATTTTTTTTTTTTTTTAGCTGTTTGAATAGTGGTTGCTTTTTGAAGCCGCTTCTATATTTTACAAAAAGTTTTATTAATTATAATTTTAAAATACCTTCTGATAGATGCGAATTTTGTTTATAAGACAGTATATCTGATAAAAAAAAAAAAAAAAAAAAAAACACTCAAGTTGCACAGCACAGTAAAACACTATGCTACTCCATTCACTATGTGGGAACACTTTGAGACTTGCTGTCTCCCACACTGAGTAGCAGGGTTGCCAAATTTGGCCTTTTTTTAATTCAGTAGTCACCAATAATTTTGAGAAGTGACATTTGATATGCATAATACACTATCAATCTTCAAAGTGATTAGTCAAATGTTACAAATAAAAAATATTGGTGATTATTGAATAAAAAAAAGGCCAAATTTTGCAACCCTGCTGAGTAGTAGTGATAGAAGTAGAGTTGGGATTCACTATATTAGCTATAGAGAAAAACTCCGCTAACATCACTATGGCTTTTGCGCCTTCTTTTGGCGATAATCGCTTTCTTGCAGCTGGTTCTTGAGATTTTGCATATTTTAAGTAATTTGGTGGAATGCTGCTTTCAAGGCGGTTGAATGCCAGCTTTGGTGAAAGTGGAATGTCGATTTGACAGTAGAAAACTGGACGAATAAAACGGTGAATTTCTAGGGATGTGATGTTCGGGAACAAAAATGTTACTAGTCCGTCTCCAAGACTCTAATATCTGGTCGACAGTCTACACATTAGCCGAATCACAGCTGTGGCAGAGGAAACTAAGGGCTGCTCTAACAGTAAAAGACAATGTAAATGGACTGCTAATACAAAAGGAAAAGATCAATTTGTCGAAACAAAAATGTGTGTATAAAAATCAGTATTTTTTTGTAATAAATATTTAATTTTTATGAAAATAACCTAATCATTTATTAAAATAATGAATTTCATTATTGTATTAATATTTGTTCTTATTTTTCTTAACTTTTAATTTGATTTCAGCACTACTTTGTGTTAAATTATCTGACCTGCCGGTACTGCCCAGGCCCGTTAAAAAATCGCACAAAACGCGAAAAAATATTTTAAAATGCGGCACGAATTTCAAAGAAAACCTCAAACAATGACATTCTTTACATCATGATATCATACTGTGAAGTAATTTGGTGATGACTATGAATTTGTAATAATAATTTATAATTAAATTACAAAATAGGGTAGGCGCTTCAGTGATCGGTATGCTCAAGTAATTGGCACTTATCACGAAATAATTAATAAGTAAGAAAATGAATAAAATCATATATTTGACATGTAATAATTTTAACATTTTATGTCAAACACTGGATCATAGAGTGATAATAACTGATAAAATGAATAACTAGCAGTGCCAAACACTTAAACATAGGGTGTCAATTACTGATAAAATGAAAAACTGGCAGTGTCAGAACATTGAGTGGATGTCAAATAAAAATTCATTAAAAAAAAAATATATCATATGTATCTATTTTAACATATATGTGGTTTTGAATGTATTTCATACCATATGTACTAACTCAAGATTTCTAAAAATATTATCTGATGACTAGAACATTAAAAATATCAGAGACTGCTAAAAGTGTCAATCACTAGTGCACTTAACCTATGTCAAATTTGTCAATTTTTAATTTTTTTAAACCTTGGTGGCGATCCTTTAAACTTGTTTTAAAAATGTGAAACTTTTGTGGAAGTCTTTATTTTATATATAGAACAAAATAAGTGGGTGCCGATTACAAAAATTTAAATGTTAAAATTTAAGGACCACACTAATATATATATATATATATATCATTTTAATTGCTGAATTAAAAAGTAATTCTCAATTTGTACATTTAATCGAAATTTGTCCTATCCTGAAATATTAAAAATCATAAGAAAATGGGATGACAACGCCACCATTTTGGGCAAATTGTTCCCCAAATGTAATCAACAGCAGTTTAAGTCAATATCTAACTAAATATCAAATTCGTTTAAATTTTGTTCTCTGGTTTCTTCGGTGCAGCATCCACAAAATTTGTGGCACACAGACAGAGATTTATCCTCTAAAAAGTCTGAAAACATGACCGGGACATCTCAAAACGTGTAAATATATCGAAAACTGGAGGGGGAAAACTTTTTACAAAACTTTTTACTTCATCCTTATATATATATATAAAAGTTATAAAAGGATAAGATAAGAAGATATCTAAATATATTTAAAAAACAGTTCGCAATAGTTTTAGAAGCAGTTTTATTTGACATATATTTCTGTGTGAGAGGGGTCACCCCCCCCCCCTTTTTTTTTAGTAGATGTATAAAGGTTTTTAAAAATAGACATTACGTTGTTACTTGTTTCTTGCTGGTATCAGTATACTCGCCGGCCGTGCTAAGCGCCTTACAGTTACTTAACTTTCAAAATATTTTACATATTTGAAACTTCTCATCTCTTGCAAAAGTGAAATATCTATATTTTTCTCTAAAATTTTCTTATCGTTGAAACATTCACTTATTTATAACATGTCTTTGCAAGAATAAATTTTTATTTTATGTTTCTCAGGATTGAACAATAAGAAGCTTCTACTGTTAAAAAAAAAATGTTTTTTTACTTGCATTTTTATGTAAATACAAATTCAATTTTCTGTTAATAAAATAATTCATTTCGCGGACTTTCTTCATACGGATTTTGTTTAAAATGGTTTATTAATATATATTTGAGGAATTTCGAAATAGCATGTATGGCCTTAATTTTTATACAAATGTATGACCAGGTTGATTATTAATCTTAGTTAACGTTTTATTTAGGCTATTTAAATTTTAAGATTCAAGCAAATCGGTTCATAAATAAGTTTTTGTATAGATCGATAGGTATAGATAGAAAGATATGCAGACAGATACATTTGCAGCTAGGTATTTATATAGAATATAAGTGATTTCAATAGTTTGATTTCTTATGAAATCTACACAACATAAGAAACTTTTTCTTAGCAAAGTTCAATTCACACTTATTGTAGTAAAAACAGTGTTGAGTGTTAAAATATAAAATCATTGTAAGGATGCATTAAAAATAGTCAAAATACCAAGCATTTTTATCAGGACAGTTACAAAAAGTAAGATTTTATTAAAGCTAGAAAATGAAGGCTTTAATGCAGCATGTTTAAAAAGCTGCTAGTAAATATTAAAAATTCATTCAACACCTTTCATATTCCCCCAAAAAAGGATAAGCATTCAGAAGCTGAAAATACAAAAATATGCATTAATGTAAATACACCATATTTCTATAAATGACCGAAAACATTCGATTTCAGACGGCTTCTCAAAAATAAGTACTCAAAAAAACTTAAAGTATCTTGAAACTTAAACAATTAACATTTTGCAATTCATATATTTCAGAAAACATTTTACCCAAAAAGCAAAAGATGAACCAGTAAAAAATTAAGTATAAATAAAAATATTTGTGATAACCAGTGAAGAGTAATACTTGAATGCTTTCTGGCTATAGCACATAACTATGAGGTTTTTTTTTTTTTTTCTAATTAAATGTATACTTTTTTAAAATGCTACCAGATATATTCATGGAAGATATAACGATTTCTTAAATAATTGCATAAAAATTAAACCAAGTACAAAACTGTCTTGAGGAAATCCGTCGTAAAACATCAAGCACAGCGCACTGCAAATAGAGAACAAAAAATTTAAATAGCTAATGTAAAATGGAGTTTTTACTGAAACGGTTTTAACTACGCATGGGAAAACAGAAAAAATAATCATTTCCAAAACTTAAAGAAAAAAAAATCAACTTATCTGAGAACTACGAAGAAATGTCTTGTAAATTGAAAAACGTGGTGTCGGCAAAATGGACTGATATTCATTTCCTCTCTCTTTCAAAAAAAAAAAAAAAAAAAAAAAAAAAGCTGTAAAGGGTTTTACTCGCAATTTTATTTTGATTCATTCAAAGGTAATATAGTGGTGCTTTTAACATTTTACATTCTTTTAAATATATATATATAGTAGATAAAACATTCTTTTGGGACTTTTTTTTTCTTTAATTGAGGTTTTTATTATATTTTCACGTTTTGAGATGAACTTGAATCAGAAAAACATATTTTTATACCCAAAGAAAACCTGAGGAAAGCAGAAACTGCAAGCGTTTCACAAAGTATGATTTTCAAGATGTGGAACCAATTTTTGGATGACAGGGAATTCAGGCCAAAGTTAATATTAAGGCCTCAGACGTGCAACAACGCCAAATAAATATCGAAATTTAATCGGAGATACCCAAATGTCAATGCCAATCTTACTCAACAATACTTTCGTTCGGAGACTGACACCAGAGTTTCGGCTCAAACAGTCCGAAACCAGGTCCACGCTGTAGGTCTGTATGCTCGCCAACCAATGAAATGTGTTACGTTATCAGCAAGGTACTTTCGCGCTTGCAGGGATTGGGCAACAAACCATGTGAACTAGAGAAGAAGAGAATTTTTTTTTCTTTGATGAGTCCGGTTTTTCTGTTCTTTATGATAATAGGCGTATTTTCATCTCGAGGGAACGTGGAAATAGTAAAAATTTGGCGTTCGTACACCGAAGTATCAGATTTTGAGGTAGGTAGTGATGGACTGCTTTGTTGTATGTCTTTGACCTTTCAATAGGCTTCGTTGCATGCCTTCATTGGATATTCTTACATGTCTACGACCGTGCTCTGGTCTTTGGCTTGCAATTTCAGTGTCCCAAAACCGGTTCCAGATCCATAAAATCACACTTTCTGAAACTACAGTGGAATTTCGGTTTGTGGTCCCCCCTCCCCCCACTAACAACCATACACCTCCATGTTTCTGAATCGGTTAAAAAACTTCATTGAGACATGGAACTCATCGAAATAAGGCATTTACTGTTCCGCATTGTATTTCATTATGTTAGAAGCTAAATTTCCTTCACTGCTGCTAAAACGTCGTGCTAATTTGCAAACTCTGGGGTTTGAAAAGGATAAAAAAAATTGTGATTCTGGCATTTTTCTTTCATTATCAGCAAAATAAATATTGCATATACCATTATTTTATATAAGACTTACAATAATTTTTATATCCTTATCCTTTACATCCTTTATCCATACATAATTATGTTAAAACAATTCAAATTAGGCTTCGGAGCAGATTTATTTGACAAGTGATTATGTGTGGACAAAACACTTGAGACAGAGATTTGACAAATGATTCTTCACCCCCCCCCCCCCCCCGTTTTACTATTGTACCTATATTTATATAGAATTCGAATCTGTTATTAAATTCAAATGCTTATTTAAAATTATCGAGATAACTTTCACAACAACCTTTCTTGAAACTTATAAATCTTTGTAAACTTTTTCTAATAACAAACACATTAACTTTAAAATATAACATTTAGTTCGTCTGAAATTATTTGTTTTTAATTTATTCTAACAAACACAGACGAAGGTCAAACGCTGAAGCTTGACTTTGCATTCAGAAAGCCTCAAAACGTCTAAATATACCAAAAACCAAGCAATGAATATTTAGCATAAAAAATATATTATTTATAGTATGGCTATATGAAGAATTATTTTCAATTCCTGAGCAGATTTCCTGGACATGGTAAAATATTGCAGTAAAGCACTTCCTCTAACAATAAAAAAGTATGTTATGGCATAAATATTGACCGCCCATCGATATTCTTAAAGTTATGTACACATCATGTGCAAGACATAAATATAATCCTATATTAATAACACACGGCACAACCGTAAGTACACTTCCATCAATTTTCAAGTATTGTCATACCATAATCTTGTTCTTAGTGTAGCCCTGAAAATCAACAGTGAATGATTTCTATACCCTATTCCACACGAAACATGTTTTTACGTATATAATATATATATATTCATTTCATTTCGTTTCGTTCAGTCTATAAATGTTAAACTCTACTTACCTGCAATTTTCCCCATAGGCGTAATGCATTTGAACTATCTTGGGTGTCCCAGTACACGAATCGTTTTCTTGATCTCAATGAAAATTTTAGTGTACCATCCCTATATCATACACATTTAGAATATCAAGTTTAGACTTTCTGCTTCTATTTGTTCTTGCGATATGCTGATAATAGGCAGACACACATACAGACACACACGCACACAGTGAACAACTGCTAAAATTCAGAGAACCTCAAAACTTGTAAATATAACAAAAACTCGCTTTAGAAAATTTGACCCAAAAACAGTACTTTCTATACCTTATGGGTAAGAGAAAGTAAATAAATAAATAAAATAGACAGACAGGGGGGAAAAAGTGTAGTTATTTCCAAATAAATTAAATAAATATATAAGTTTTCTAATACTGATGTTTATAATAGACTTTATCATGATAAACATTTACATGTTTGACCACATTTTCGATAAAAATATAACTGTAAAATGATTCTGAAAAAAACAAAATATATATATATATATATATATAATATATATATATACATGTATTTTTATTTTATTTGACTGAAATCAATTTACATTTCGCTCCATAATCTGAGAGCACAACTCTCTGCCAACTATTGCATTTTATCTTTAAAATCAAATGAAAATACAGAGCGTTCCTTTACTGGCAAAGACAACACATTCTGGTCTAAAAACTATGTTCTATTATAATATATATATAAATTTATTTATTTATTTTTTATTTATTTATTTATATTAACCATAAATGAGCTCTGCGTACTTATATTAGTCAGTAAGCTGTGGATACGATACGGTAGATTGAAATAGATAGATACAAAGTAAAAATAAATAAATAAATAATAATAAACTTACATTATTAGGAACAAAAAGAAATAAATAAAAGGAGTTTTAAATTTTGTTCTGTTTGATTGGAACAGACCCCTTCTAGAAATCGTGCTTGTAACATTCATAGTTTGAGGAAGCAATTGCATTGAGCTGTAACAACTATCTTGAATTACAGAACTCATGTACAGCGAAGAAAGTTTTTATTTGAAAAAAAAAAAAAAAAAATATATATATATATATATATATATATATATATAAGTGATATAGTGTCTTTCTTATTAGTACAAATATTTTAGGTATACTAAAATAGTTAATTTTTGCTACATAGCAAATAAATTAATGAAGGAACACTAATTACAGGGAGAAGTGATATTATTATGTAGCTGAATGAAAGTTCAATAAATATATATTTAATGCAAATGTTTTTGTGAAAATATATTTACTAAATCAAGGTCAGTAATTTTTATTATTTAATAATTTACTATTTATATTTCGTTTTTCTTTTTAAATGTTGCTAAATATACTAAAACATTTTAATAAATTGGTCCGTTATATATATATATATATATATATATATATATTAATGCAGTTTCAAATGTATAATGCCACATTACGAAAACAAAAAAATGAATAATTTTTAAAAGGTAAAGTTAAAAATTAAATATAGTTTGACAAGTGTGTTTATTTTAAATATATTTTTATGTAAAACTTTATAAAAATGGCAAATCCAATGCATTTCCATTTCCAGTCACAAACATAATTTTCCTAAGCATAAATTCCATTTTTTCTGGAAATATTTATTTTTCCGAGTTTATTTTCTTATCATTACATTTAGAGTGGGAAATTAATTAATTCGTTCTGTAACATTAAAATTTTTAAAGAAAAGAATATTTTTGTGTCTTAGACTCTGTGTATGTCACAAACAAATATCACATAAGCAATTATTCTAAATTTTAATGGGAACAACTTTCAGAAGTAAATTATTTCCATTTATTTTTCACTCTGATTAGTCTTTATATTATTATTTAAAACTTTCTTTAGAGTTATTAAAAACTGCTTTCAGTTCCATAAAATAACATTTTAGTGAGTTACTTCGATTAGCGTTTCAGTAACAATATTAATAACAATAAGCTAAAATTATGAAAATATCCATTTGAAATAGTTTTATTATTATTATCATTATATATAATTCACATATATTTTACTTTCAATATGTAATTATTGAAAACAAAATTTCTCTTTATTTTATGAGATAAAATATAATGTCTAATTTCGCAGAATTTTTATTCATAAATCATACAGTATTTTTTATAGAAATATTAATAAAATTGTTGATCTTTCATGCTTTTCATTTTCTCGACTGTAAATTATCTCTTTATTAGCTGCAAAATAATTTGAATTCTCGAAACTTACAATATGTTTATTGTTTTTAATCTACATTTTACAAACCGAAATCTTTTAATTAAAACCATTTTATCCATTTTTTTATCATAAATACTGTCCATGATTCAATTTGAGTCATTTAGTACGAGAGTTAAATTAAATAGACTCCATGATGGCTCAAAACAGTCTGATGTTGTTCAAAATTCATTCATCAAATTAACTGTCTAAACGGAGTTATATCATTAGAAATAAGCAAATAAACTAATAACAAATAAATATCCCATTCTAACTTCAGTCATCCAAAAAAGTCATTTACGAGTCAAAGCTCAGTTTGACAATATGTTGACAGCATCATAGAATCATGGATATAACTTACCAATATACATATAAAATATCACAAACATGTTGGGAGTTTTTTTTTTTCCTCATTTTTACAACTTCTGTTTTTTGTAAAAGTAATATGTTTTGATGAATATGCGTATTTGAAACAAGCCCAGTGGAAAATACCGTGCTTTTAGTGAAACATGGGTGGGAAATTTCGTTATCGATAGAATAAAATATACAGACTATACTGCCACTATACTAACATATACCGCCACTTTTATCCATTAGACATTTAAATTTCATCCAATGATCCATAAAAGTTATAAAATATCTTAAGAATGTCTATTAAAAGTAATGGATATTTTGTACTAATTATAGATAATTATTAGATGTTTAAAAATAGACGAAATTTAGCCGTGCCTTTTTCAATGTTTAATAGACGTAACATACTAGATCAAAACAACATTTAGATATTTTTAATATCTATTACATATAACAAGTCAAATTATTGGATATTTTGATATTTATTGGATATTAAGATATTTACTGGATGTAAAAAAGAGTGATATTTGTCGTGCTAATAGTTATCTGTAGGTTGTTTACAGATGTTTCATGGATAATTTTTTTTATAGATTTCTTTTGGATGTAAGTGACTTTGTGGGTATGCACTAAAAATAGTTACAAAACAGGTTCAATAATTTGAGACACTAAGAGTATGCCTGTTCTTTTGCCTAATGCCTGCCTCTTGAGCTATATTCTTTGACAATGGGAAAAATAAAACATTTTAAACTATTTTAGATATGGATATATTTAAATTAATTCTACACAATCTAATGTGTGTTTATATAATTATGTGTTGCATTTTACAGGATTTCTTTTTACTTGAAATTTGAAATACAGTAGTTTAATTCTGTGACATTTAATGTGTGTTCATTTAATATATGTATTTTTTTTTATTTATTATTATTATTGTATTATTATTATTATTATTATTTTATATTATTATTATTATTATATATATATATAGCAATATATAAATGCAGAAATATATAAACAAATGAATGAAATTAAATGTAGAAATATAAATACACAAATGAATGAAATTATACCCCAAAAAACACTGAGATCTTCATCAGGGAGGCCCCTCAGTGTAGGGGTGAATGAGAAGTTTCTGAAAGGACAGTAGCTATAAGCTAATAACTATCCTTAGCCCCCAACTTCTCACCAAACAGAAAACCACCAATAACTGAAGAGAAATCAAACATACATATATTTTATAAAATTATCAAATTGTAAAAGTTACAAAATTACATCAATTCATTTAAAAATATATACAATACAAAAGAGAATTACCGAAGGTAAACAAGAAAGTATAAAAAGAAATAAAAATTACAACCTTTCAACTGGAACACAAACTATCTTCGGCCAACGGGGCTACTCGTTGGTACTTCAATATCGCCCTTCAATGAGGAAGTAGAACCAACTACATTTTGCATTTCCTTTCGCTGCAATCTTGCGCATTGGTTTGTAATTCTCCTATTGGTTTTTCTTATCAGTAAAACTTATATTTTTATATATTTTCCTGTCAATTGTTTTCTATATATATATATATATATATTAGTTAATATTGTCATTTTTTTTCCTCTTTTTTCAATGTTTAAATAAATACTATTCTAGAGGTTTACGTATTACTTTTTTGCGAATCACATTTTTTGCGAAAAATATTTTTATTATTATTATTTTTTTTACGACTAAGCATGTTTATTCTTTTACTAAACTAAAAAGAAGTGAAGAGATACAAATGGATTACTAAGAACTACAAAAAACTCTATAAAAATAAATTTTGTTAAAGGATGTAGAGAAAATTAATGTTTAAGGAAACAATAATTAAATTACACGAAAGTTTTCAACAAAGACATTTACAAAATTAAATAAATTAGTTGGTGAACAGTTGATAAAAAAAGAGGTTTTGTTGTTGTTTTAATTTTTTAGACCAACATATATACGATTGATACTAAAAGGCAGAATTATTGATACTAAAAGGCAGAAAGTATGAGAGAAAAAGAAAAAAAAAGAAAATGTGCCAGAATATTAAAGTTTATATAACAAAATTAATGTAATAGATGTATAAGTATTAATTATGTTTTTCACTTTATAATACAGCATACTGAATTTTTAAAAAAGTATTATTAACAATGAAAAACAAAGGTAATAATAATAATGTATAATAATATAATATATGCGCATTATATATGTTTATATATATATATATAACATGTTTATCTTTAAACATTAAAAAATTCAGTCATTGCAATGTAATAAGAAACTTTTTTTTTTTTTTTTTTTTAATAATTATTTAATAATTCATATTTAACACCTATAAGGAAAATAAAAACCTTAAAATAGTTGAATAAATAATTAAATCTAAAAACACAAATAGGGAAAAATCTAAGATAGTGATTATTATATATACACATATATTTAAATTATTTAAAGGATACTCTAATGCGACAGGAAGATGTAATAGAATACTTTAAATTTTTTTTAAAGTGTTATTATAACGAAAAAGATATTTTTATAAGTTTTAGTGGAAGTTATAAGCATTTTTATTTATTTTCCGCAATGCAAGTACAATCTTTAAAAAATATAAGAACCAGATTATGATTTTAGTAACAATAATAAAATCTCTGTAGTGCACGTGACAGTATTTCCCCCGAAACATTTCCACCCACAATTACTATTTCCACCCACAAACAAGTGTTTCTTTAAAATATTTGGTAAAGTCATAAGCATAACTAAATATTAAAGAATGTTTGGTAAGTCATACCTTTTTATTCTCCTTTAAATGTTTTACTGTTGGTATTACAATCTTTTCAAGACTTCTGTCAAAAGTTTAAAATAATAATAATGATAATAATAATAATAATGATAATGATAATAAAATCACAAAATTTTTTCAACAACACATTTTATCACAACAATGAATTTATATTTTAATTAATTTTAACGATCACCTACTTAGATCCCCTCTAGAACCCGTTCCGCCTATCGAATTTTGCTATATACATCATATGGCCCATGAGAAAAAAAATATGAAAAATAAAAGTTCAAATTTCGAACACCGGATGGCATTTTCCAAAGATTCCTTATGCAGATTAGTCAAACCTATAAAGAAAAGTACAGTCAAACAATGAAAATCACTATAGGGTGAAATATTACAAGCAGCCTGAAAATTTAAATGAATTCTAGATTCACATTCTTTGAATAAATTAAGTTTTGAATTCGCATTGTTCTCTAAATTTCTCTCTATATAATAATATTTGTGATCCAATGTACTTGTCGTTTAATTATGATAAATTAATGTTTGATTTATCCCATTATAAACTCGATGCTTCAATTCACACACTGATGCGTAATTTAAAGTAACGGATTATATAATGTTTTACTTAATTGGGAAACATTTACGTAGTCTAAAGTATTTAACATAATCACTTAATGTATTAAATATATCAGATTTCATAGAAATCAGAATATCTGAAATAGAGGAAGGGTGCTATATGGGAAAATATTTCAGTTGCCTAGATAATTACAAGAACATTTTTTTTCCCTCAAATTGCACGGTACACCTTTTTTTTTTTTTTCGATTTAGCATAGTCACATGTTCGTCGAAATTGATGACCATTTGTGAAGGAGCACCCAATGGGCGGTCATCGCTTCCCTAAAAAGGAAAACACATCCAAGCCTTCTCTGGGATTCGAAACCAGGACCAACCATGTAGGAGTCAGGGACGCTAACCACTACACCATCTGGGAGGATTTTTTTTAACACTTTCCAACAAGGTTGAAAAGTGTTTATGACTTCGGTTTGTCCGTATGTCTGTCTGTCCGTCTGTCTGTCTGTCTGTTTGTCTGTCCGTCTGTCTGTCCGCGCTCTAACTCCCGTAAATATTTATGGAATTTCTTGAAACTGATATATGTTATTCAGGTTCACCATCGGACGGTCCCTATTGAAAATGGAGTTTATATCTCTACTGGTTTGTGTACAGGGACACCAGAAAGTATTTCAAAGCATTGTATTCTATGAAAGGTATTTCTATAAACCATATTTTCATACCTTTAGTGTAGACATATCTTAATGAAATTGAAATATGTTATTCACGTTTACTATCGGACGTTCCCTATTGAAAATAGAGGGTGTACCTCTACTGGTTTGTGTACAGGGACACCCGAAAGTATTTCAAGGCATTGTGTTCTATGAGAGCTATTTTCAAAAATCATATTTTAATACCTTCACTGTAGACACATCTTAATGAAATTGAAATATGTTATTCAAGGTTACTATTGGATGTTTCCTGTATAAAATGTAGGGAATACCACCATCGGGTTATACACAGGGACACTCAAAGGTATTCCAAAGCATTGCGTTCTATGAGAGATATTTCTATAAATCAAATTTTAGTAACTTTAGTTTCCACGAAATTTTAGGAAATTGAAATATGTTATTTATATGCACAAAAGAATGCTTTCCATAGCATATAGCATGATTAGCATTATATTTACAGAGTGGCACAAAAATATCCAGTTAAATTAAGATCTAGTAATAAAAAATTTGCTAGACATGTACTTTCGTTTACGTTAAGCGTTTTTAACACTTTCTAACATTTTTAACACTTTCCAACAAGGTTGAAAAGTATTTATGACTTCGGCTTGTCTGTCTGTCTGTCTGTCTGTCCGCGCTCTAACTCCCGTAAATATTTATGGAATTTCTTGATCCCGATAAATGTTATTCAAATTCACTATCGGACGTTCCCTATTGAAAATGGAATTTATACCTCTACTAGTTTGTGTACAGGGACACCCGAAAGTATTTCAAAGCATTGTGTTCTATGAGAGGTATCTCTATAAACCATATTTTGCATACCTTTAGTGTAGACATATCTTAATGAAATTGAAATATGTTATTTATATGCACAAATAAATGCTTTGCACATAATATAGCATGATTAGCATTAGATTTAAAGTGTGGCACAAAAATATCCAGTTACATTAAGAGCTATTAATAAACAATTGGTAGAATTGTACTTTCGTTTACGTTAAGAGTTTTTAACACTTTCTAACATTTTTTAAACGTGAATATGATTTCACTTTTGTGTATCTGCCTGTCCGTCTGTCTGTCTGCCTGTCTGTCTGTCCGAGCTCTAACTCCCGTAAATATTTATGGAATTTCTTGAAACTGATATATGTTATTCAAGTTTACGATTGGATGTTCCCTATTGAAAATGGAGTTTGTACCTCTACTGGTTTGCGTACAGGTACACTCGAAAATATTTCAAAGCATTATGTTCTATGAGAGGTATTTCGATCAACCATATTTTCATACCTTTACTGTAAACATATCTCAATAAAATTGAAATATGTTATTCAGGTTCACTATTGGCTGTTTCCTGTATAAAATGGAGGAAATACCACTACTGATTTATGTACAGGGACACTTAAAAGTATTCCAAAACATTGCGTTCTATGAGAGATATTTCCATAAATCAAATTTTAATATCTTTACTTTCCACGAAGTTTTAGGAAATTGAAATATGTTATTTATATGTACAAAAAAAAAGCTTTGAATAGAATATAGCATGATTAGCATTAGATTTACAGGGTGATACAAAATTATCCATTTATATTAAGAGCTATTAATAAAGAATGCTAGAATTGAACTTTCGTTTGCATTAAGCGTTTTTAATACTTTCAAACATTTTAAAGTGTGAATATGATTTCAGTTTGTGTATCTGTCCATCTGTCTGTCTGTCTGTCTGTCTTTCTGCCCGCGCTCTAACTCCTGTAAATATTTATTGAATTTCTTGAAACTGATATATTTTATTGAAGTTCACTATCGGATGTCCCATATTAAAAATGGAGTGAATATCCCTTCTGGTTTGTGTACAGGGACACCCAAAAGCATTTGAAAGCATTGTGTTCTATGAGCGTTATTTTTATAAATATTTTACCTATAGAATGTTACCCATTTAAAATGACATTAATATGTCCTGTATAACTAGTTTGTTTACAGGGACAACAACAACAACAAAAAAAGCCACTACATTACGTTATAGGACAGAATTTTTTGTGTAATAATCATAAAAATATGAAAATGCATTGTTAATAATCTAAAATAATGTTTTGCATAGAATATCATATGATTAACTCTCTGATTTACAGGGCTACACTAAAATATTTAGAGAGAGAAAAAGCTGCAATTATAATCTAATGTCTGCATTTTCTTTTGCGTTAAGCCTTTTTAACTCTTTCCAAAATGCCTAAGAATAATTTTAAAATGAATTAATTTATCTGTATATTTTTCAGTCATTCTGTCTGTTGTATGATAAAGTACGCAGATAATATTAAAAGTTATTCGGTACAACAATTACGTACAGTTGGAAAGTGTTACTAATCAATGCGTACTGCATGATTTTTCTTTTCTTTTCTTTCTTTTTTTTTTTTTTTTTTTTTTTTTTTTTTTTTTTCTTTGTATCGCGGCAGGGAGTTGAATCCAAGCCAACTGCTTCGCAGGAAGCTGTGCTAACCGTTACACCACCGACGCTTAGAACAAATCATAATAAATGTAAAAAAAAACAAAAAAAAAGTCAGAATTTTACATTTTTAGAACAAAATATAATAAATGTAAAATTATGAATTTTATAAAATGACTTTTTAATTTTGAACACTGTTTTCATTTCCACTAAATTCAATGAATATTGCTTCTCTCCTCTGTACAAATTGTTTCTTTTTATTCGTCTTTAAATTATTAAATACGCTAAATAAATTAAAATTATCGTAATTTCTTCTTTTTCAATTGTTATTAAAACTATAATAATAAAAGAAACTAGTATCGTTGCACAATTTATTATAAAAGGCATACAGAATTGTTGTTTCATACAAATTATTAAACACGTTACTGTAAAGCTACACAAAAGGATTTTTTTAAATGAATTAATTAAAGAAAATGAAATGCTTATAATGAAATGAAATCAATTAAGTATTCATTTTATTTATGTTTACTTAATTTGTCGATATATAATTTCTAATTTTGCTATTATTTTTAAATAGTTGTAGGATTATGTGAAATTATTTATAAATTAACATATAAATATGTGTGTAATAAGAAAATAGTGATCCGTTTATTTAACCGTGATTATGATTTATTCTGGAACCGAAGCATTTTAATTCATCCAAATTTCTTTCTTTCTTTTTTTCTTTTTCTTTTTCTTTCTTTCTTTCTTTTTTATTTATTTATTTATTTTGATAACTTTAGTTTTCAGAATTTCTTCGATAAAAGTTTCGTTGATAACACACACACACACAAAATAAATAAATAAATAAATAAATAAATTTTATTTTTAAATATACACAATATTATTAACATTTGTGCAATTAATCGATAAATTATGAGTGTAATATTTTTAAATTAGTAATTGGTATTTTAAATATTCTGAATTTATCATTGCTTTAAAATACAGTTATATATTTAAAATAAATTATATAATTAACCCAACATTGCTCTTAAGTCTCAAAATAAAGTATGCTGTAGATTTTCACTTTGATTAATCCGAAAGAACCATTCATGAATCCTTTTCATTATTCTGAATTATGTAGGAAAACCAAATATGAAATTTTGACTGTATGTTAATATTTAAATTTTAAATAATTTTGTGAGTTAATGGACTATGTACGAAAATCAATCTTTTAAATAAAATATTATCATGTATTTATAATGCTTATCTATCTTTTAAAGCATATATTAGGTCGAACACGTTCTAAGAAAATGATTTTGAAAAATTTTAATGTTTGAATATAAGTTCTAGAAGAAGTTTTTCATTATTTTATTTTTTTATTTTTCGTGACATTAATATGTTAAGTGTTTTCCAGATCTATTTAGTCGTTTTTCGAAATTCAATGAAATTTCTTAATTTGCCATTTTTAATTATTGTTATTACAAATTGAATGTGACAAATCATGTAAAGAAATCTATATATAATTTTAAAGGTCTTATAAATATTAATGAAATTAATTTTATTGCTGTTTTTAATATGTATTTAATAAATAGCAGATAAATTAAACGTAATATCTGGAGAATTTATCCATAAGAAGCTCAAACTTTTTATACCATTTCCATATAAGAAAGAGATTTTATTTTTCAAAAGTTTATGCTAAAATACTGTGTAATATGTAAAGTAACTTTAGTATTACTTGAAACTTATTACTCCCTTTAACCGGCTACTACAAGTAATGAAACTATTAGTTTCAAAAGCAAGACTGCTTTTGCCGTTAAGGCAGTAGCACGTGTTCGCACCTGAGAAAGAAAGATCACGTTCTTTCGAAACCGGTAGTGTTTTCATTAGTTTTATAGCGCTGGCAACAGCTCCCATTCAACAATTTCCATTCTCGGAGTTTTCTGGAGGGGCAACGAATTTAATTCAAGTCAGAAGAGCTGTGTTATAACAATTAAGCTGGGTGTCGGAGCAGTGGCTTCATAAAAGTTATTTTTGTTATCATTTAATTTATTTAAGTTGAGTTGGAAGATGCAACATAATTTTATTTTTATTTTTTATTTTTATTTTTTGTTAATGTTAATAAGTATTATATTGTTTTAACTTGAGTTAGTTTTACTCTTAAAACCAATTAAACACAACCTGTTTAAATGTCCTGATGAATTAGTTGCTACAGTGTGCGTCAGCTTCATTGGCGATAAGTGGTGACTCTGTTAACTACAGCTGTATTTTAAAAGAAGTTTAAATCTGAAGTGAAAGTCTTCTGCTCTAAAATACCAGCTTAAAATATAAACCAAAGTTATGTTTCGTAAGTACCCCGTTTTGACTTCACTTATCCTTGAGCTGTGCTAGGTTCAAATATTAATTTTGTGTAAATTTTATTAAAACATGAAAGTTAATTTTGAGTAGACTTTATTTCAACATGAAAGTAACCTTTTACACTTCAGTAGTTTTTGTAAATTGAAATTTTTTGCATTACCAGTTTAATATTTTAATACTGTTTTAAAAGTCTACGCAAAAAAATAAAATTTATAAGTATGAGTACGAAAGATGCAAAACTAAATTCTGAAAATTTTAAAGTAGCTTTTCGTGCACCTCCCATTTGAAAAAATTATGTTGAATTTTTTTTTTTTTTTTTTTTTTTTTAGTACAGAGGGCCTATTAGTCTCAGACAGCGATTTTTGCGTTGTCGTTTTCGATAGTTGCACAATTGTCGAAATCATTTTTCGATAGTTGGACATTTATCGAAATATAAAATTTATCGAAAATATAATTTAATAATTTGAAAGCGATGTTATAATTAGGAAGAAAAAAAACTAATAGTCCTCCGTCCTAAACTAAATTCTGCTTTTGCCAGAATTTCATCAAAATCTTTTCAAAATGACATTGACATGAGTCCCCCCACAAGGCACAACTTTGACATGAGTCCCCCCCAAGGTACAACTTTGGCATGAGTCCCCCCAAGGCACAACTTTGACATGAGTCCCCCCCACGGAACAACTTTGACATGAGTCCCCTCCCCAAGGCACAACTTTGACATGTGTCCCCCAAGGCACAACGTTGACATGTCCCCCCAAGGCACAACTTTGATATGAGTCCTCCCAAGGCACAACTTTGACATGAGTCCCCCCTAGGCACAACTTTGACATGAGTGCCCCCCAAGGCCCAACTTTGACATCTGTCTCCCCCTCTAAGGTACAACTTTGACATGAGTCCCCCCAAGGCACAACTTTGACATGAGTCCCCCCAAGGCACAACTTTGACATGAGTCCCCCCCAGGCACAACTTTGACATGAGTCCCCCCCAAGGCCCAACTTTGACATCTGTCTCCCCCCTCAAGGTACAACTTTGACATGAGTCCCCCCAAGGCACAACTTTGACATGAGTCCCCCCAAGGCACAACTTTGACAATGAGTGCCCCCCAAGGCACAACTTTGACATGAGTCCCCCCCCAAGACACAACTTTGACATGAGTCCCCTCAAGGCACAACTTTGAAAATGAGTCCCCCCCAAGGCACAACTTTGACATGAGTCCCCCCGGGCCCAACTTTGACATGAGATCCCCCAGGCACAAGCAACAATTTTATGATATAAAACACTAATACTGTCCGAAAACTTCATGAAAGTGAGGAAGGTTAAGTTTAAAATTTTTAATTATTATTATTATTTTTTTTCCCGATTTTACTTAGTATTGATATAACTTTAGTATATCCCTACAGCTGAATTTGGCGATTTTTCTTTGGCATCGTTTTGAACGATAATGATATCGTTCTAGACTGTTTGCAATATAATATAGCAGCCTATATGTTGTTATTTATTTATTTTTTTTTTCAGATTGAAGCAAACTTTAAGGCTTCAGGCATTACATCTGAAAACACAATGTCTTATTGCACAGTATCTGCTTTAGATGTAGAAACGTTATCGTATGTACGCGATATAGTTCGTTCTCCTCCTGAGGAAATTCCTTATAAGCAGCTCAAAGACCGTATTTGTAAACAATACGCGCAATCTGAAAATATTCGATTAAGATCATTACTTCAGGATTTACAGTTGGGAGATCAGCGTCCCTCTCAACTTTTGCATGAAATGCAAATATTAGCTGAAAACAAAATTTCAGACGAAGTATTAAAACAATTATGGTTGCAAAGGCTGCCAGTAAATATGCAACAAATATTGTCCATAATTAAAGATGAACTTAGCGAACTGTCTCAAATTGCAGATAAAATTTGTGCTGTTTCAGGAACTGTAAATGAAATTAAACTAACTTTTGCAGATTCTGGTACTGAATATGAAAGAAAACTTTACGATTACAAATCGCTGAATTATCTGAAAAAATGGATAAATTGTTTAAACGTACTGGTGTATTAAAGACCTAGATCAAGAAGTGGATCGCGCACTAAAAATAATTCTGATATACGAAAAAACAAACCTTTTTGCTGGTCATTTTAAAATTGGTAGTGAAGCTGAAAAGTGTGTAAAACCTTGCTCTTTTGATTTAAATTGATGGGCTCCTCCTTTTAGCGACGGTTGGGGGGAGGGGAGGGATCGATTAAGTAGTCGTTTGAGCGTGTCAGATCTAAATTCTGGTTTAACATTTTTAGTATATTCTGGCGCCTGCGTTTCTGTCTTGCCGAAGAATAAAAATATTCACAAAACATCAAAATATTGCATACTTTATGCTGCTAATGGTACCAGAGTTAAACATTAAGAATTTAAGCGGTTAACGCTATATCTTGGTTTATGCAGAGAGTTTCCTTGGTCATTTATGATAGCCGATGTATCCCGCCCAATTTTGCGTGCAGATGTTTTGGAAAACTAGGGAAAATTGTTAGATGTTAGATCATAATAACTTAAAAGTTAAAGATTTTATTTCACACGGAAAATACTAAAGTTTAAGTACTGTAAATAAAATTTCTAAGTATTATGAAATCTTACCAGAATTTCCAAATATAACTAATCCCGCAACATTAAAAAATATTAAAAAGGAACATCAAGTTACATATCATATTTTAACTAAGGGTAAACCCATATTTTCGAAAGCGCTTAGGTTAAATCCAGAAAAGCTTGAAATAGCAAAGAGGGAAATTTCAAATTTGATTGAAAAAGGTATTTTACGTCCGTCGAAAATATCATAGGCAAGCCCTATTCATTTAGTAGCCAAAACAAATGGGGAATGGAGAATATGCGGAGATTTTCATAGGCTCAGTGTTTAAACAACTCAGGAAAATATCATATACCTCGTATTCATGATTTTTCTCATAACTTGCATAGTAAAAATATATTTTCAAAATTTGATTTAATTAAAGCCTACCATCAAATACCTTTAGATAAAGATTCTATAGATAAATCTGCAATTATTACCCCCTCTGGTTTATATGAACATCTTTTTATGTGTATGGGACTTTCAAATGCAGCTCAAAGTTTTCAGCGATTTATGGATGAGGTAGTTCACAATTTAGTTCGTTGCATTGTCTCTTTAGATGCCGTATTATTTTTTTCTAATAATGAAGAGCAGCATTTAAATGATTTAATAACTGTATTTAAAAGGATTAACGACTACAGCATTGCACTTAATGCAGAAAAATGCATTTTTGGTCAAAAAGTAGTTAAATTTCTTGGACATTTAGTTTCTAGTGCAGGTTTATCTCCTTTACCTGAGAAAGTAGAAACATTAAAAATATTTTCTTTGACAGAAACTGTACAAGAATTACGTACAGTCGGTAACAAAAGTGTCCGAACACTAGCAAAAATTCTTATATAAAAAAAGTAAAGTTAATACTGTTTTGTTAAACCAATCCTTATCAAATCATGTTCTTAGTCAATCTAAGAACATGATTCGACCTGTGAAAATTTACAGTATTTGTTATAGGTTTAAGTTTATTAAATAAAAATATTTATTAGTAATGGGGATTATTAGTAACTTAATTGCATTAAACCAAAATAAAAATAAAAAATCGCTTCGTCTACCTAAATATGTTTTCGCTTATTTAATAATTTTTTAAAAATCTATTTCAGTTTCATCTTGGTATCATTTTTTTTTTCCCTATATGCTGAAATTCTCTCACAGAAAAATGTTTTCTTGCACTTTTAAATCTTATGACGAGATATTACGAACGAGTGAAACATTCTGCCATGAATGTTTCACTCTGCTTTTAAAATTACTATGAGTAAAATCTATCCTTAAACCGGCAGGACGTGCGCCGTGAAACGTAACATGAGAACGGGCATGGGGTGCCAGCGCACCCCTAACATATTCAAAATCATAAATATGAAAAAAATCTTTAGAATTCAATCTCTAAAGGAAATTTAACATAATTACACTCTTTCTCGTGAAAATAAATAATTGAAATGTTCAATTATCGCTAACATTAAAAAATAATAAAACATAAATTAAAAGCACTCACATGTTTCCTTCTTGTTCGAAAAGCTTAATGTTTCACATGTGGCGAACTTAGCTATTTTCTTTACAGTATATATTATAATAAAAATGATACGTTACTGTGGATAAGAATACTGATACATTACTTTTCATTATAATTAGAGCGTCCATGTATCAGAAACTTTTTACAGTTTTTAAATATAGCTTCTGGTGGTTATATAAGGAAAATGAGTCTCAATTTACCGTTTCCATAAGCTCCGCACGCAGAATAACCTTGGAAGCAGGCACTGAAGGGCCTAACCACTTCAGTATATAGGGAGAGACAGCAGATGAATATTTCCGGGCATATTTCCTTGCCCTTAAACTATGGACGACATATATCACAGAAATTCTAGAATAGTCCATTTGCTTGGAATTGTTTAAGTATTGGAAAATCCTTGCAAAGAAATTGTTGATCATAATTACGATATTTTTGTTTTTTAGAATAAAGACATATCTCCAGTATTGAGTAAATATAAATGTTTTCTACACTGTTTTATCATAAAGGTACCTAAATGTTGTGATCATACCCTATAAAAAGGTGATTAAATTTGAATGTTTGCTCTGATTTTTTTCAATACTTCAAAAATGTTTAAATGCAAAATTTAAATATTGAAATTTAAACTATTAAAAGACATACTAAAGGACTGAAAGACAGAGTGAGAGACTTATGCAATTCATTTTCAATGTTAAACATTGTTGAGAAGTGTTAAAAATATCTTTATTAAAAACAAAACTTCATTCCAGGAATTTCCAATTGTAGCCCGTAATGTATAGAAATATTTTAGTTTACCCTGTAAAAACTTTATTTAAACATACTAAATGGAACTAGAAATAATTGTTTGTGTAATACGAATAACAATATTTTTTTTCCTACCTCTCATAAAATGCAGTACTTTGAAATACTTTCAGGTGGCCCTGTACACAAAGACTTTTCAGTGGTGGTATTTACCCCATTTCCAATAGAGAATATCATACTACGAACTTGAATTACATATGTAAAATTTAAGTAATTACCTAAATATTTACGGATATTACAGTGCAGACAGACAGACGGATAGGGAGACCGAAAGACAAACCGAAGTCATACACTTTTTACAACTTTGTTGGAAAATGGTAAAAAGAATGTAACATATCTTCGTTACACGTTGTTTTACTTAATTTCTTTGTATGAGTCTCCTTGTACTTTCGAAATTCTAAAAATTTATCTTTAAATCACTATTTTTAGATATAAAGTGTAAAAGTATTTGTAAAGATACATAGTACAGTAGAACTTGGATAATTCGAAGTTGAAGGGGCCAGAGAAAAAAATCGAAATATCTTAAAATTCGAATTACATATACTATTTTGTCAAAAAAAGAGATAAATTAAAAAAATAACTCTACGATCAAAGATTTAACACATAAACTTTATATCTAAGAATACTGCTATATTTCTCCCCCCCCCAATTAAATCAATATTTTTTTCACAATATTTTTTTCATTCAACACTTTTTTAAAAAGAGTCAGATATTTTTTATTTTTTCTTTAAGTACAATCTTTGTGTACTTAAGCATATGACTTGATGCAAAAATAGAATCTTCTACAATAGTCATGACTTTCAATTAAAAAAAAATCTCGAAGTTCATGTATATTCACCATACCTTCTGATGCACTAGCTAGAGGCTTCTCTTGTTCCTTATCCTTCTTTTGAAAGTCTGTTAAAATATATAATACACTTCAGCTGAGAAAAATCTCGGTAACAAATTTTACTGTTATATTTTAAAGGTAATGGTATTATCCAAAATAGAATTCGAATTATCAACGATTTTTTAACATTATTTTAATATAAAATTCAAGGGGCCGAGTAAAAAAATTCGAATTATCCAGAATTTCGAATTAAACAAGTTCGAATTATTCAAGTTTCACTTATCACTTTCAGTGTCATACATTATAATAATTTAAACATAAGTTTATAAAAAAATTGTTCCATACAACCTTGAAATATCGAAATGATCCCATGTCCCCATTCGGCTATACTTCGATCTGCTGTACTCCGTGGCCGTTTTGCTATGCATATCGGCCCCATTCTTCACTGCAATTAACTTCTTGGGTCGAAAGTTGCTGAACGACAATGGGAAGCAAGAGAACGTATGATAAAATGATGTTTTATGTTATGTTCCTGTTCCATTTCTTTTGTTTTATATTTTCAAACCTTTGTCATTGAAAAAAAATGCTGCGATAAACTTATGAAATTGAATATAGTAATAAAAAATTCCTTGATTAAATAATTTGGTCAACATGATGAACCATTTGCAGAGTTATTTACTGAGCAAAATATAAACAAACGGATTCATTGGGGAACATTGCTGAAATGAGATTTCCAGCCATTCCATTAGTTTTGTACACTTTCTGGAAAGCAGAAAAGTACTTATGAGCTAGTATGATGTGACAGATAAATACAGTCACAAAATATACATAAACATATGTAAATCTAGAAACATTTTTAAAAAGTAATATAATCGATGGCCATCCATACTAACGGAAGAAATAAATACAAGAAATAAATAAGCAGTTTTAGAATGTAAAAAAGTTATTCTGCAAACTATGTTCAAAAATTTAAAACGACTTATATCAAAAATTGCAATTATATTCCTTCAATTATTGCATCCTTTAGAGACGTAATAATATTAAAATAAAATTTGCAGTAGAAATTGCAAATAAAAATTGCAAATAAAAATTCAAAATAAAAATTGCAGTTATTTTAAAATTTTCCCACTTCTGTGTATCTAAGTTCATCATTATAGCGAATTTGACAATGATTATTTGGAATTATAAATCCCAAGTAAACGTATCGATTGTAATATGTAAAATATCTGTAAATAACAAACTAAATATGCAAAATATTTGTAAAAAACAAGTCATGTAAAGATTTATATGTACATTACGTAATTAAAAGTTATTAGTCAACATGATGGAAATTCATGTTAATAATTATTTCTTCTTTACGAGACATGTTTTATTTCTTTTTTAATCTGAAACATCTTACTCCATTCATGTTAGTTTTAATTTTTTTTTTTTTTTTTTTTTTTTTTTTTTTTCGTGAAACTGCGATTTTTTTTTTTTTTTTTTTTTTTTTTTTTTTTTTTAGAGTAAAATTGAATTAAAATTTAAAATATCATCCAAAAGAAAGTCCAAAAACGTTTTAAAAGTAGTTTAGGAACAATTAATTATGAAACAATTTATTTTCCCTTAAAGGGCTTCTTAATTCTTTTATAAGTAATATAGTTATGAAAACATTAAAACAGGTTAAAAGAAAAAAGGGAAAAATAATCTAAAAGACAGAACACTGAAGCATGAGATTTTCAATTTGTTTAATGACACGTCTGTTTTCTTCATTTAGTGTATAAAAATAATTTGAAGAATTTTGGCTTACTATTTTTCCTGTGATTAACTTTTTAGGAAAAAAAATGAGTAAAATTAAGTATTTTAACGTTTTTCAGCAAAAAGCGAAGTTGATTATTAAATTAATAGTCTGTAAATTATTTATAACCAGATTGCGGATTATATACATTAAAATGTAACATAAAAGATCAAAAAGTACGTTAAACGTACAAATTGAAGTTTTTTATTTTTCTTTAACTTTTTTTGCGGTTTCTTTATATACATAAAAATCAATGTCTGTGTGTGTGTCTGTGGAATGCCTAGCGCAAAGAGGATAGCTCGGACAGTAACGTCATTCGACACAAAGGTGATGAGATATGAATTTCCGGTTTCAGGTGTCCCAATTCCGGTTTTCCAATTTTTACCAAAATTTAGAACATTTATCGGTACACTAAACTTGTTTCAATTCAAAAGTTTCGTAGATCAATCTTTATTTTTTTCCGAGATATAACAACCAGAAAATTTCGCACGTACATATATATATATACACACACAGACCAATTGGCAAAAAACACTTGTTTTTTTAACTCAGGAGACCTTAAAACATGTAAATCAGGGGAAATATTGATATCGAATTTTTGTACCGAATACAATACTTCCTTTACCTCCACTAGTTGGGTAATGAAAGTAAAAAAAAAAAAAAAAAAAAAAAAGCATGTTTCGTGAAGATCGTGGTTTGTAAATCATCCATCGTTCGTTTACTGGGCTACTGAAAGTAGGATTTGGATTACCTTGGAAACTACTGGCAATACCTTTTATTTTATATTTAGGTATTTACTAAATGTAAGCCCCCAATGCGAGATACATATAGTTTTAGACAAAATACAGGTGTATACGAAACTAAGGTAAACGCTCTTTTCTACTGAATGCAATTGATGGAAGCGCTTTTTACATTTATTTAAATGTTATAGTTACATATTTACAACACTTATGTTGATATTGAAATAATTTATTCGTTTTGTATTTGTATTAAATTTAAAAGAAGGTCTACAATTCTTATATGAAAGCCTGTTCTTGATAAAATTTTCATAACTGATCACATAAATTAAAATGTTAGCATTAAAATAAGTATTATAAGTGTTAAAACAATAATAATAATAAAGTATGCATTTAAGTTTCATATTCTAATACATTTAAAATTTAGTAATTTGTAAAACTAAA
Organism: Salticus scenicus; assembly: GCA_963930645.1. Classification (NCBI taxonomy): domain Eukaryota; kingdom Metazoa; phylum Arthropoda; class Arachnida; order Araneae; family Salticidae; genus Salticus; species Salticus scenicus. Next base: position 54,599,402 of record OZ005656.1, on the reverse strand, counting down.
AATTTTCATTGCGTACACGGAATATTGTACTTAAATGTAGACAGGCATTTAATTAAATGGATTTCGCTCCCAAAAATTGCTTTTGAATAATTTTAATAAATAATACTTTACTACTATTGTTTATATGATGTAACGAAAAAACCTTGAAAAAAATATGTGAAAAGAGAAAAACAAACCGTATACAAGTAATATATAAATTCTTTTAGAAAACTTTTAGTATTAATAAGTAAAAATACACTTCGTTTATTTTGTATTGTTTTCCCTTTAAAAATGGAAGGCTTGTTGAAATGTACCAATTTACACGGTAAATTTAATCGAAGTTAATTAAATATTCAAAAAATTCTAGAAAGAAAAAAAAAATAACTATAAAAGTACAGTTTTATTAATTTCTTTTCTTCTAAAGTGATAACTTTTTTTTCTCGTTTTTAAAGAAAAATTTTCAGTGCTTCGAGCAAATGAATTTTATTTAGTTTTTGTTAAATTATATATATCAGAGATTTTGAAATGAAGATTACATTAGTAATAGTTTTGACAAAAGTAAAATGTTAGCAAAAACCTTTCAGATTATTTTTTTTTCATTAAGAAAAGAAGTTTGTCCTGGTGATAAATATAATTAGGCAGAACCTAATCATTTTTGTTTCACAGCCAATTACAATGATGGAAAAGATCCATCTGTTTGATGAAACTTACATTGTATCCTAGCCATTTCAAAAAGCCATCATCATTTACTATCAGGAAACATATTTCTATATTTTATTAATTGTTTTATAATTATAAAAGACCATTTTCATTTCATGTTCATATTTTAGCTTCGTTTTTCATGTTTATTTTGAACTTCGATATAATAGAAAAAAGCATTATTAAAATTATTACTATTATTTTTTTTTTTTCATAATCATATTTTTTTTTGTTACTCACACACGCAGTATATATATATTTATTTATTTATATAAACTACAGATTGTTTATTTTATGGTTATTTTTTGCATTAAATTGAACGCACTTTTGTTTCTTCTTTTTAAGATAAAGGGAACATACGTTTCTTTCTATCCTAACAAAAAAAAAAAAAAAAAAAAAAAAGAGAGAGAGAGAGAGAGAGAGAGATAGCGTAATTTTCTATAACAGAAGTTTCAGAGAAAATTCAATAAAAATCGATAAAAAATCAGTTTAATTATTTTTTTACGTTAAAACATGTTAAAATTACAGGTATGCAAAAAAATGTTTTTCTAAATATAATAATTGAATTGCTGGATGCACAAAGGGCTTCAGTGTTGAAAGCACTTTTTGAAATATATATATATATATATATACATACATATATATAAATAATTTATCATCTTTCGTGCACGTGCAAAAAATCTGAAAAAAAAAAAAAAAAAAAAAAATCACTTATGTTCTAGTGCATAAAAATTTCCTGAAGTTTTTATTTTTATTATTATCATTTATTTATTTTTTAATGTTTTTAGTTTAGGCAACACATAAATAAATTAAGATTCTGGACTGAAGCCGTTTTTGCACATACGTAGAAAATATGTGGATTCATCTCAATTTTTCTGATTTCTATTATTATATTTTAAAAATAATGTTAAATATTAATCTTTGTTTGTACATGGGTAAAGTATTTCAAAGATTGAAACATTTTATTAGGTCACATATTATTAGAATCCCTTACTGCTACATTTAAACATACTGTATACCTGCCTAAAAAGCTAATAATAAGTTAATAAAAATATATTTTATATTGTACAAAAATGTTTTAGATATTTATCAGTTGACGTAAAATTTTCAAAGTTCATAACGCATTGTACTGCACAGTTTTTTTTTTTTTTTAATACGTATTTTACACTGTCAAAATCTGTTTAATGATAATTATTTCGATACCTAAAATTTTGCTGAAACTTAGTGAGGATTATTAAAAAAAAAAAAAAAATGAGGTAGGAAAGAAAGAATGAAACAATATAGCAATAAATTACAGTACCACTATAGAAATGTGAAAATGACATTTTAATATATATATATATAAAAAAAAAAAAAAAAAAAAAAAAGGGAAAAGAAAAGAAGAAATCCTTTATTCAATAAATAACTTTTTTACAGATGCTAAAATTTTAAGCGAAATTTCTAAGTGGTTGAATGCCATAAAAAGTGTTGTTCAGTCACAAGACAAAAAGTGATTTATGAAACTTTTTTACTGTTTCTACTTTACTGAAACTAGTTTTGTTTGTTTTGAAGCATTAGAGTTACACAACAGCTGGTCGAAAGATATTTTATTCCTACCGAAGTTTATATATATATATATACATATTTTTTTTTTTTTTTCTTTCTGTTACAGTTACATTTGATTCTTTTTATTTCTTGATATTTTTTAGAAACTTTTCGAGTTATAAAGGTTTTTTGGGTGTAATTTAGACATCAATAGTATTCTTCTTTCTAAATATTTTCTTTTATCATACACAACTTAATGTTTTAAAGCTTTAAGAACATACATATATACTTATATACATACATACACACACAGATATATGTATATATATATATATATATATATTTATATATATATATCTGTGTGTGTGTGTATGTATGTGTGTATATATATTATTACATCACATATATAAACAGAGAAATTGATTTGAGTAAATTGCAATTATTTAACTGAATCCAATTAGATATGGATAAATTTCATGATTTGAAAATATGACACTTATCGAGCAAATTTATATGTACTTATTACTACATTCTTTTAATTTTATGAAAAAGTATCAATCATATCAACATTAGTATGGTGTGGTTCAAAAAATTGAAATTTCTTAGGTATAAAATACTTAATATGAGTTTTTAAAAAGACAAGGTAATATTAAGGTTACAATTAGTTTTAAAATTTTCTTCCGTTATTTACGTCATTGTGCATGTAATTTATAGTAATTAATGAAAACTTCAAAATATTTCAGCGGAGCTAATACAGATAACTATAAAAACAGCTACAACAACAAGATAATAATAGTAATAATAATAATAATAATAATAAAACAATTTTTGAATATCAAAAATCATTTAAAAAAATGTTTTCTTAAGTCACAATAACGATAATAATAATAATAAAGGCGCTATTTCCCTCACTAGCAAGTAAGAGTAATGCATTCAAAAATTTTACAAAAAACTGCTAGTAAATATGTTAATGTAAGTGTTTTTAAAAAAGAGCATTCTTATGAATTAAAAAAAAAAAAAAAAAAAAAAAAAACTAAAGTTTCTACAAATTCTGCTATTAACTTTTAAAAATTGTATTTAAAATTTTTTATGCAATGAAGATATATTTCTAATTGTAACAAATCGAAACGTAATTTTGTGAAGAAAGATTGTTTCAGATTTTTGAACATGGTAGTAAAGGACAAAATTTCGTATAAATGTGCATATTGAGAGTTATTGTAATCATGTGATTGTAAAATAATTATGAATTTTTGATAATAGTAGAAGTTAACTAGGAAAAAAATGTGCATGTGCGAGCATCGCGTTCACCCCTCGGGAGGGGGGGGGGGGAGTACCCCCTCTCTGTGAGTAAATTTTCAATATGGGTATTTTTCGAAAGACCTCGTTAATATCCTTAAAAGGTATTGTTGAACTATAGATTTGTGATAATTTAAAACAAAGTTAACGATTTTTTTTTATCTTTTAAACAAAAAACAAAACAAAAAAAAAATCTTATTTCTTCTGATTTGCAAAAATTGGCATTTTTCGGCATTTACTGATAATATAATACTGTGAGATAAAAATCGTCTGCATTTATAATGGAAAATATTTTGATAATTTAATAAATAATTTATATATATATATATTTTTTTTTCTAAAATCATATAGACGAATGTCATGTGGTGCCCACATCATACTAGTTTTATTTAAATGTCATTTTTAACCACTGTTATAATAACACAGAATTTAAAATTTAAATACTTTTACGAAATTTGCAGCTGGTAATGTGCCAATAGGATTAATGTAACCCAACATTTTATTTTCATCATATAACGTAAAACATTACAGTTTGGTTTAATACCTAATATTTTGAACCATTTATTATACTTCTCCTCTGATATTAATAATAGTGTCAACAACACATGGCAGTATTGTACAGGAAAATCGCTATCTCATATCAGAGACCAGAAAGTGTTTTATAACATGTTATTTTAATTGTATACCAAGTGATATATAAATTTAAATTTACTGTATGTTCATATTTGTTTTGCTTATATAGATATTTTACATGACAAAGACAATTATATTTTTCTGACGTTCAACATTATTAAAAATAAATAAATAAATAAATAATGAAAAATAAAAATAAAAATAAAAATAAATAAATAAATAGTAAATGACGTTGCAAATTAGAAAGTTAAAAACAAATCTTAAATTAAAATCTATACCGTTTTATTTATTACATAAATTTATCTAAATAATAAAAATATAGTTAGAGATAAACGTTGTGTCATATTAAATATGAAACTTGACACAAACATATTTTCATGAAACTCAATTGTTATTAATGGTAATTATTTAAAGTTTTAAGATTATGTTTCCAGAAAAAGTACTATATTTGACGATACATTCGAAAATAAATTGTAATACAGATGGTCAAGAAACTTAAGAATGGTGTCTGTCTTTATCTTAAAAAAAAAAAAAATGCATTTTAATTATTCCAAAAATTCTTTGTCATCATCTACTACAATCCACATTGAATATAGATATATTGTTGTTCATCCGATGTCGATTTGTAAATCTACTATTCCAAAATTTGTAGAATTAACAGCATTTTTTTAAAATTTATATCGTACACTGCATTTGTAAATTAAGATGACTTCGAAAATTTATTAAATGCATATGAAATATAAAATCATTTTACCATAAGAATGTGTATTCTGCAGTAACGTTATACATACATGTTATGATTAAAAAATTCTATATATCGATATATAGAAAATTCATATAAACTGTGTATAAATATGATAAATTATATCCACGTAAACAACAAAATAATTGTAAAATTGATAGAGAAATGTAAAAAAAGAAATAAAATAATAATAATAATAATGAAATTGAAATAAAGAGGATAGAAATTTCGGATTATAGGTCGTAGAAAGTGTCGAGATGTTTGACAGCATTGCAGATGAAATGGAGATATAGTAATGGAAAAATAAAATAATTCTTCGTCAAAACATAAACTCTGATTTGGTCAATAAAACAACAACTATCAATTTATTTAAAAATAAAATTGATGTTTTGAATTATTTTATTTGCATCAATGCAATGTAGCATTAAATGTAAGGTTGTAGTTTAGCTTCTGCAATCATGCACTGTCATATGGATGTATAATCAAATAAAATATCTGTGTAATAAATAAATGCACACACACGCGCGCGCACACACAAACATACATACGTACATAAATATGCATATACATATATATTCCAGTGAATATTGGGTACTTTTTCATATCTTTAATAAAATTATTGCTGATTATTTTCATCATCTGTTTGCTTGAATTTTAGTTATTCGTGAATATATATGTATATATATATATATATAGTATATATATATATATATATATATATAAGAAGGATACGTTTAGTCTTTCAGTAAGAAAAACAGTATTTAAGGGTTTGTAATATATTTTATCATTCAATATAATCTCCCTGAACTTTAATACTTTTGTTCTAATGATCTTCTAATTTATGGATTATCTCCATCCCTGAAATGAAAATCCGGAAGACTGCCGAAATACGCTCACACGGCTGCTTCGTTTGATGAATATCATTTTCCACGTATGGATTTTTTTGAGATGCGAGAACAGTCGGAAACCAGAGGGAGCCAAGTATGGCGAAACAGGTGGATGTTCCAACAGTTCAAACTTTAATTCACTGATTTTCGCGATGGTATTTTTGAGCTGTGTGAGAGAGTGCGTTTTGATAAAGAATGTTTTTTTTTTCCTTTTGTAAAACAGGTGTTTTCTCACGAATTTTTACAGCCAACTGGTCCAAAATGCTGCATTAATAATCTGTGTTTAGTGTTTAACCAGTTTGAAAGTGATTCACAAACAAAACGCCTTTAGACTCGCAAACAATTAATTCTTGTCCGATTAATAAGCCCTAACTTGCTCTGGAGCCGAGGTACGGAAGTCACACCACTCATCAGCCTCTTGTTTTGATTCAGAATCATGGTAGTAGACCCAAGGCTCACCTACAGGGATAAAACAATGCTCAAAATTCCTTTTTTAACTTTCCTAAAAAGCTACAGTTGTTGTTGGGAAAGTCGCATTAGAGTGTGCCTTTGTTCTATTGTTAGTGAATGCGGCACCCACTTCGCATCCATCTTTCTGTAACTCAAAACTAAAGACAAAATACTTCTCACACTGCTTCATGAGATACCTAAGGCTTCTACTAAATATCTCTAGTTAATGTACTATTTTCATAATCATATCCTTAATTTTTGCTATGTTTTCAAACGTTGATGCACTTTTTGGACGCCATTCTCGTGGATTGTCTTTAAGACCTTTATGACATTTTTAAATGCAGCAACATATTCTTCTACTGTTCAAATTGAAGGTGAGGAGTTCTTATACGATTTTAATAATCGTTCATGAATTTGTTTTAGCTCTACTCTTCCAAAAGTAAATATTTTATTACTGTACGATATTCAAAATTCCCATTATACAAAAGTACTGTGATACATCAACTTTGGACAGTTGCAAATATATGAATGAGTTGACACATCTACATGAAACTTCACATGTGTTCATAAAATAAAATGACGAACCCACTAGTGTCATCTCTTATTGCGCGACAAAACTTACTGAACAATCTAGTATACTGTAACATGCATTAAAATTTTAAATGAAAATATATTTTTTGAACCCTCTTTAAGTAAAAATTACAAACAAGTAAAGAAAAAATTATCTGACGTGTGATGCACTTTTGCCTGTCGGAAGTACCACAGAAATATGTTTGTTGGATTTACCGTAAAGACAAAGAAAACGATATTCAAATTATCTATAATTATGAAACAATACTCATTAGAAAATACTTTTAAGCATTATATTTTACTGCACAGAAAAAATATGCAGTTTAACAATTCGTGGTAAGATAATTTTGCTTGAAATATTGGAATTTGACAAGCAATTTCTTCTTATTTTCTATTTAAAAAAATCTGGAGTGACTCCATTCGACTTTCCGAACATTCAGTAATTAACAGTTTTGTAGATAAAGTAAAGAAAGGGGAGTTGTTAAACAATCAAAAGAGAGAGATCCAAAATAGAGTGTTTGAGTATTTTTCTCCATATATTACACTATGTTTTATTTAAAGCTACTGAACTTTAAGCCTATAGATCATAATGATAAAGAATTTTTTGTTGTGTCCCAGTAAAAACCTATAGATGCTAGATTCCCCAAAATGCTTTTAGTTAGTGCAACAGTGATTTATAATATTCATATAAATTTTCAGCTCAATTGTATAAGGCGTTTAGATGCTATCGCACTTTTAAAAATTTGGTCCCATAGGCCATAATGATAAAGAATTTTTCTTTGTGTCCCTGTAAAAGACCTATAAATGATAGATTCTCCAAAATCTATACAGATTGAGTATATGTGACCTATAATATATGTATAATTGTTTTACTCAATTGAATAAGGCGTTTAGACGCTATCGCACTTTTAAAAATTTGGCCCCATAGGCCATAATGATAAAGAATTTTTCCTGGTGTACCTGTAAAAAAAAAACTATAAATTCTAGATTCACCAAAGTCTATAGGGTTCATACTATGGTGACTTACAATATACGTACCAACTTTCAGCTTATTCGAACAAAGCGTTTAGACGCTGGCGTGTTCATTCACACACATGCACACACATACATACACAACGTGAAAACAGACTCAGGGGACCTTGAAATGTATAGTAACATCAAAATTTCGATTTTTGACATCGGATTTTTGACATGATTACAATACTTTCCTCACTATAGTGTTCGGAAAGTAAACAGGGGGAGGGGGGGATCCGAGTAACATGCTGTTGAAAAAAAAATTAACACATTTTTTTATTATTATTATTTTTATTATGCGAAATATTTTATTAGGTTTTGCATATATTCACTTTAAACTATTCCTTTTCTAACCTTTCTTTTCAAATATTTTATTTTAATATTTCTTTACATATTAAAAAAAAATTGCAAATGTTTCATTATATGGGGATAAATGAAACATCTTTTACGTCGTTAAAATTCCTGAAAGTAATTTACCTTTAAACAAATTTGCTGAAATTTTCTATTAAATTTTCTTGGAAAAATAATTAACTTTCAAACCGTTTTTATCATGAAAAAATCTTGTATATGCATATTTTATGATTTCTAACGGAATTTTTGCTTCTCATCTGACAGCAATATTTCTTAAGCTTTAAACTGAATTTTAAGATACTTAAATTTGAAAGATTAATAAGATGAAAACCTTTAGAAAACTTATTTTAAAAATTTGCATTTAATAAACAAAAGTTTAAACGTTGTTGAATAGTGGAAAAAAAAATCAATAAAATCATGTTTTGGGATATATATATATAAATGATAAAACACTAATAAAATTCACACAGCTTTTAATTTAAAGGCGCAAATTATTGAAGGGTGCTATGTATTGATTTCAAAACCTTGATATTTTCTTAAAAACAAATTATACTGCTTGTTAATATTAATGTATCTGATTTTACTTACACAATACCAAATATAGAAATTTTAAATTCCTAATTTATTTCGTTGAAATATGCGCTAAATGTATCTTTTTTTTCTTTTTCATATTTTTATTATGATAATATTTTCTAAATATATTTTCTATTTTAATATATGTATATATATATGTATATATATATATGTATATATTTCCTCCATTGGTGTGCTACTTTCTTCGTAAACATTGGCCAGACAGACGCCGAATAGATTGCCTTTTATGAAGTCATTGTGTGGCCATCGCAACCCCTAACAAACACGACACAGGTAATCAACTATCCCTTCTCCGGAATTCGAACAAGGGATTTTCCGTGTGATTGTCAAGGACGCTAACTGCCACGCCATATGAGCGGCTGTTTCTTCAATTTTGAATTCAATTTTTACTTTATTTATTCGTACATAATAAATTATACCACCGAATACTACACATGGCGTTTTTACATTAAATTTCATTTTTTATTGTTTAAATATTTTCTTAAGTTATTTATGGTAACAAATCATGCATTTTGCTGTTAATATTCTTGTAACTTAAGAAAAAATCTAATATTTGGTGGTACGTTATGAGTGTTTGTAGTAAAAATATTAATTTGAAGTTTTAATTAATTTAATTTATTATTATTATTATTATTATTATCTATACGATACATAATAAACTTTCATGTTTGTTCGAATAAATCCATTTCAACATCAATGTACTTTTGAAGCCAATTTTTCTAAAAACTGAAATCTACTTGCGATCTATTTCTTGAAATTTGTCAAAAACATGCTTATGTAGCCTGATTAATCTCATTTGTTAAATGAAAAAGACGGCTTTGTAAAGTTTTGTTTAAGTAAAAATAAATAAATAATAAAAAGACACAAACAGAGAGACTAAGAAATTAGTTTGACTATATTATAAGATTCATCGATATTTTTTCCTAACATTTACTGATTGCTAAGAGATCAATGACAAGGTCTATCACAATGAAGCATATGTCTTTTAACATCGACTTTTCAAAGAATGTCTGTTTAGCAGTAATCTGTAATTTTGTCATTAGTTTGCATCCACTTTAATCCGTTTTCTTTCGTTTTCGCTATTTCTTTTTACATTTTTTCCTAGCAAGATTAAAAAAAAAAAAAAAAAAAAACCTTCTTAAAGAATAAAGTATGTTGTATAATTTAAAATTTGTATTATAAACTTGGAAAAATATGCTACTTTTTAATTATTTTGCCGATAAAAACAAGCTTTTCGTGATTATTTAGTTTAATATATATATATATATATATATATATATATATATATATGTGCAGTTATTCGTTTGAGATTTCAAAAAAAAAAAAAAAAAAAAAAATGTCTTAAAAATTTTTCTATACATTTAGTATAATGGTTTAAGATATCGATAAGGAATAAAAGTGGTTTTGTATGTCTCAATTTCACATATAATTTGTATTAAAATTTTTAATAGCATGCTCTTTAATTTTTCGCTGTATATTTTTTAATTTCTTTCACGTATTAATAAAATTTGTATTTCGAATCATTTAAATATTTAACATGAATGAATTCGAAAGGTTCAAAATGAATTCAAATGAATTCGAAAATGAATTCAAATTTTCATGAATGAATTCGAAAGTAAACAAAACAGACCTAGAATAATACGCAACCCCACTTTTATATCGTCTGTAGCGCTGTAATAACATTGTGTAACTATATGTCTCTTATTCATTGCTGAATTCTTTACCATTTGTAAAAATAGTATAAAATGATTTGTAAAAGAAGATATTATATTTAAATCAAATTGGAGTGTAAAGGTTGATATTTTTATATATTACCAACTATGTGAAAAATACTAGAGCCGGGAATCGAACCCGGACCCCTCCGCTTAACGCACGGATGCTCTACCACTGAGCTACCCTGGCTGAAAACTAGCTAGGCACTTCTCACATAATACTCGTTGGCAAAGTCACCGAGTCTGCAAACGCAGATATATCAGGTGAGACAATAATAATCGTAGACTCGGTGACTTTGCCAACGTATATTATGTGAGAAGTGCCTAGCTGGTTGTCGGCCAGGGTAGCTCAGTGGTAGAGCATCCGTGCGTTAAGCGGAGGTGCCCGGGTTTGATTCCCGGCTCTGGTATTTTTCAAATAGTTGGTAATAAATAAAAATATCAACCTTTACACTCCAATTTGATTTAAATAAATATTCACGGTTGAGGAATAAAGATTTCTAAATTGAAGATATTATATATTAACCGCTGTGAATTAAAGCTAATATAATGTACAATTTATAAATAAATATATAAGAAATATGTGTAGTATAAAGTTTTAAAATTGCTCTTTTTTCACGTTTTTACAATTTTTATAAAGGTTTCCTTTTTAATAGAAATGCCCTCAAAACTGACATTTCAATAGAAAAAACCCATATATTTAAATAGTGAATTAAAAATATGTTTTAAAAAAAAGAATAAGTGTCCTTTTTTTATTATTATTATTTAATTGCTAGAAAATATAAGTTTTATATATTTCTCATTAATAGTTCAAAGAAAAATACAACAGCGCTTTAATTTTTAATACCACATATTTGTTTTTAATGCTAGTTATTTATCACTAAAAAATAAAAATATGCAGTTTTTTTTTTTTTTTTTTTTTTTTTTTTTTTTTATTATTATTATTATTATTAATTAACATTTAATTATTAACTTCAGATTTTGTTTTTTGTAATGGAATATGTCAAGTATTTTTCTAAGTTATTTTTCCATATACACAATTCATTATAATTCTAGAAATCAGAATCTCTTGCTGACAGCTGTACGTAAATACCTGTCTTGTTTAGAGGTATTAACGCTAAAGCAAGACTAATGAGTCTCTAGAGCTCAAAAAATAATTCCTACATCATCTGTCTAATAAGACGATTATTTATGATCAAGGATTACTGATTGCAGAACAAAAAATGCGTAAGAAATATAGATATGTATATTTACTTTTCAATAACAGAATTTGACTTTAAACATTAAAATTTCATATTTCATGTTGCTAAATGTTGCTTTCGATTATATGTATATATAATATATATATATATATATATATATATATATATATATATATATATATATATATATATATATATATATATATATATATATATATATATATATATATATAATAATTATAATTTAATTTTTTTGGAATATAAAGCTTAACATTAAATTGTATTACCTCAGCAGTAGGAAATGTGTAAACTATAATAAGTATACATGTATACACACACACACACATATATATATATAATAAAATAAATATGTCTTAAATCAAAATAAATAATTTGTTTAAATTTTATTTTAATAAAATTGTAGGTGGTTTAATATTCCTTGTCTTTTATTCTTTGTTTTCTTTCTTTCTTTCTTTTCTTTCTTTATTATTATTATTTTTATTATTATTATTGATTAAAATGACTATTATCATTATTAAAATTCGGAGCAAATTGAATATTCATAAAGTTCTGTAAAATAATAATAATAATATTAATAAAATTATTTGAAACAATATTTTTCATAGTCTTAAATATAATAACATTAAAAAATATCAATATATAGTGTACTTAAAAAGATATAGTTGAAAAAAAAATGCATGATGACACTTATCATTTTTGTTATCTACTTAAATGAAAGAAAGTCTGATTTAAATCTTGATTATTTTTTTCAAAGTGTTTTAAAATTTGAACAAAAGTAAACATACATTTTTTTAAGAATATGAATTTTGCATAATGATAAAGAAATCATTGTTTTTGTATTAATTTTGAAATTTGATATTGTTCTTTTTCTACATGTTTTTAGGTTCCCTGAATTCGAAAACAAGTATTTTGGCGGTATCCTTTCCTTAATACTGTGTGTGTGTGTGTACGCGCGCGCGCGTGCGTCAGTGTTTATATGTGCATCTGTTTCTATCTTATCTCAAGAGAAAATAGCACCAGGAAACCAAAACTATATATCCCAAACCTGCGTTATAAATTGACACTACAATTAAGTTTTCGTCGAGGTTAATAAAATGATTGCGTACGGGGACATACCATTAAATTCAGATGCGTTACATCTATAGGCGGGATTCCTGATAGGTTCAATTTAAATGTCTGCACGGAACAAAATGAAAAGAAGTCATAACTTTTACATGCGTAAATAATGTTTCTTATGGGATATGGTCTGAAAGTTATTTACCATTCGCTTACATACAAGGCTACACAAGATATATTCAATATATTATGACTATATTTTTAAAGTGCTAAAATTGAATATCATGTTGTGTTATGTGTTTTTCACACTGTGCAAAATCTAAATATAGTGTATTCTGCATGCATAATTTATAAAGAAACTACGCATAATTGATTTAATATATATTTCTCTACTGAATATAATTAATCAAAGAGTGCTGTATTAAAATATAGTTAGTTAAGGAGATTTCGCACGAAATAATCCTTACTTAGTCTACGATAAACGAATTAATTCTAATTTCATTACTCATTTTTTGCTGCAATTACGCGTTTTGACGAACACTGAATATGGAAGTCAAATTTTAAGCGATTCATTAGAGTATTTTTAGTGTATGTCTATGTTTGCTATCAACATAACAAAAAATATTTTAATTGTAGTGAATTCTAGTTCTGTATTTTTAAAATCATAATGAGTTTCCATTTGTGACTTTTAATTAAGATTGGTTCAAGTCTAAATAACTTAGAGTAAAATTTTAAATTTAATAAAAGCCTTAGATTCCAATGAGTGTATGTACTACTATAAACCGGGGGTTTAAAAGTACGGTAACTAGCTCACAAAGAAATTTAAGACTAATATTGCAGTTTCAGAAACAGTTTTCAGATATTAGTATAGTACATTTACAAACCAAACTTGTTACCTTACAACTTATATTATGTTCTGCATTAATAGTATTCGAATTCGGTGGGAGATGGCGTTGTTTGAGTGAGATACCAGACAATTACATTGAGAAAAAAATGTTATTATTGGTCATCAAAGAAAAAAAAATCGATAAAAATTGGACAAGATTAAACGTTAGTTTTTCGACATATGCTAGATAAGAGGATTAGTTTAGATGCCGTTGAATACTTCTGATTTCAGTCATCATGACTGGCCGACGACCAACGAAAGCAGGCTATTCATCGACATGCAGCAATGTAGAGTGTTTCTAAGCATAGTACTGTATTGTTTATTTAAAGCAAAACATAAAAAATTGGTTTAAACAACAGAGGATTGCCTGGGTGAAAACTTAAACGTGTCAGTGGACGGCTAGAACAATATATGGGTTGCATGATATTTGTTACGTTTCAAAGACTTCTTTTGTGGGCTTTAAATTCTCTTAATTAACGTAGTTCTATTATTCTGGTTCGCAACTGTAGTTTTTGAAATTTTAAGAAATTCAACTGAAGATATGTGTTAGATGGTTAAAATTTTCTGTATCAAAGTACAATATGAAGAGAAATAAATTCCTTTTCTGATGTAATAATTTTGTAATTAAAAAAATAAAAATAAATAAGTAAATAAACATGTCATATCAAAAATGCTTATATTTTTAAAAACATTTTGTAATAGGAAGTACATTGAAACCTCCTAAACAGAACAGTGATGAGACAATAAAAAATCGTCCGTTCAAAAAAGGTGGTCCATTTTAGAGAACACCACCGAAATTTCATCATAATATAACTTTTTTCAACTGTATTTTTTTACGTTTAAAGATAAATTTGGAATAATGATTAATAATAAACAATTTCATAACGTCAAACAAATACTTTTGATATAAATTTAAACTTATATATTGGAAATATATAATTAAAACAAAATATTTTAAATGAAATGGTAGAATTACTCATAATACCATCAGTTTTCGACGACATTTCTTGAGACCATGGAAGCTTCCGCTCATGTTTCCTTTTGACTCAACGAGTCCAGTGTTAAAATAGAGGTGATAGTCATCTGATTCACAGTAAAAAGCGATAAGAGAGAGCTGAATTAATAGATGTTTTCCTAATCCCAACCTTTCGGTCAATTTTCCACCCGTCTAAGCTTTTAGACTTGTCCTGACTGCTTGTTTTAGGTAACGTGGTTACACTATACACTACTGGATTTAGATATGTTTTACAAAATAAGATAAATTCAGAAAAATGACATACCATTTAAATTCCATTACAAGAAAAAATAAGATATTATAGCAGTTTCTTTTAAATGAAGCTAGCTTATTAGATCTTTGTAATGCTTATTTAAACCATTCATTAAACGGATTGTCTTCTTCTTCTTTATTAGATTTTTACAAATAAAAGTTCTTCAGGTTTCAATGCAAATTTTTGCATCACGTAAATTCTTCATGGTTATTTCCGATTTAGGTTGTAAATTTGACTTTTCAGTTTCTTCATCATCACTATCTACGACAACTGCAAGAGAAGAGCCGATCACTGTTTCTAAAATTTCACAAATGTTTAAATTGTTTTCATGACCTTCAATATATGTACCGATTTTCACGAAATCGCTAATGCTAATTCCGTTGTCGTTTACTGAATGTAACAAAATTGTCATATCGAAAATTCATTCTTCCTATTATATTTCGACTAAATTATTGGGATTGTCTTTTTCACAAGAAGAAATCCCTACTTTGAAAACCTTTAGCTATTGCACAGCTACAGACAATATTCCATACCGCATTTATCCAAACTGAACCAGATAATACGTCCATCTTCGATGTTGGTTAAAGCTTTATTCATTTTATCATTAAAATTACTTATTAAATGCTTTAGAGAAGCTAGCGTGAGAAGAATTTGAAATGTTTTACAACCCAGAATTCAATGGTTGGCAAACACACGTCACATTTGGAGAAGAAAAAGCAATAAGATAAGCACATTGCTCAATTCGATGTTTGTGTGTGAAGAAGAATTACCCAGAAAAGGAAAAAAAAAATACTTTTCTGAGGATTCTCTTTCCTATATAATGATTGTCACCACACAATCATTGAATACCGTGTCATTCAAGTTTTAAGATTCGCCTTCCATTGAATTATAATTCACCTTCTATTCTTTTAATTTATCGCTTCTAATTATAGACAGCTGCATTTAGTGGCATAGTGCCAGATTTGACAGCTAGAAATATGCTCTCGAAAGCAAATAGAGAGATAAGCACAGATTAGAATAATAAAGCCTTGTTTGTTTGTGTTAATGGGATTATTTGCAAGTTTTAAAAATTAAATATAGTGTCCGTGTCCGGTACACTGAATATCCGCATTAATGAGGGTACGCACCATATGTTTTGGTACGTACTTACATGGTATGTATTTATATGTTTAGGTAATGAAACAAGAAAATTGTCCTTAAACATGAATCTGTCACATAAATTTACAGGGGTGTCCATAAAGCAAGGTTTAATTATATATGTGTACGACCAACGATTGCGGACTTCGGTTTGTACACAGTATATATATGTATATACAGGATGCACAATAAAGTCAGTTCCCCACATTGCTAATTTTGAATCAGCTGCTGATATATTTATAAAAGTGGAGTTTACTTATATTAAAGTAGCTATGAGCTATATCTTGTGATTACAATAAGCACCATCTGGTGGAAAACGGGAAAGTTAGTGTTATTCTATTGAATGGAGCTGCAAGATCCGGAAAGCAGCGAATTTCAGTTTTTCAAACAGCATCGATTTAGAATCGATAAAAAGAATTCTTCTGGACATGAATGGTAAAAGCAGTTTGATGAAAATATTCATGTGTTTGTTCGCAATCTCCGAAACTGAGACGCATCGAAAGAAACTTAAAAAGAAAAAGAAAACTATTCAGTATTCATAGACCAATACCTTTGATTTGAATTTTCAAATTTCTGTCGGTGAACTACAATACACATCTGTTACATTGTTCAAACTTAACATTGCACATATTGTAGCTTACCATGTGACAAATATGATAATGAAAATAATTCAATATAGGATCCAGATGAGAATTATAGCTGATGAGGATTAGTAGAAGACCGAAAATAAAACTATCTTGTGATAACGAGTTATTTTTTAACACGCTTTTATTAGCTTGACCTGTATGTATGTATGTATGTATGTTTGTCTGTATGTTTGTAACCGCTCTGGGAGCAAACAAAAAATCTATATTGTAAAAAAATACCTTCCCTACGTGAACGCCGTGGCTGTGAGGTATAGCTCCGCGCTACCAACCTAAAGGTCTAGCGTTCGAGCCCAGTCAGGGGAGATTTTTTAAAATGTTTTTTGTTTAATTCTAAATTATTTTAATTAAAGATTTAAATGTATGTAAATATTATGGTGTGTCACTCACACGATTTTCTCTTACCCTGCATTTTAATACTAAGATAGATATTTTGTGCTTTTAAGTTCACATTTCTATAAAAGCATGTTCTTTAATTTTTTAAAACTATAATATTTTTTATTGAATTTTTTTATTTTTTCCGACTGAGTGAAAATAATGCCTGGACCGGGAGTCGAACCCCGGATCTTTGACTTACAAGGTCAAGGGTCTACCAATTGAGCTATCCAGACGGACGACCGGTCAGCATTTCTCACTCAGACAACCTTTAGGCAGAAACATATCTGGTCTATCATGTAAATAGCTCAACAGAAATAAGCCGCAGGAAAGGGAAAAACACCATTAAACAATGGGAGAAAGAAATACAAATTTTTTATTAAAATCACACAATCATTGTGTGTGATTGTGTGATTTTAATAGTCTGAGCTATCTACATGATAGACCAGAGATGTTTCTGCCTAAAGGTTGTCTGAATGAGAAATGCCGACCGGTTGTCGGCCTGGATAGCTCAATTGGTAGAGCCTTGACCTTGTAAGTCAAAGATCCGGGGTTCGGATCCCGGTCCGGACATTATTCTCACTCAGTCGGAAAAAATAAAAAAATTCAATAAATATGATTTTCTTCCACAGTTGATTGTGTGATTTTAATAAAAAAAAATTATAATATTTTTCTTTATAAGATAGTTCGCTCACGTCAAAAAGTAAAATTTTAAGGGAGAAAAAATGCATATTTTTAGCGTTCTTTATTATTATTTATAAAAAAAAAAAATGATGTGGACACCACATGACTTCTTTATACAATCATATGAATGGACATATTGTTATGAAAACATTGACATTTCTGTGTGACTTAACCGAATCGTAAATAAACATGCATATTCCAGTCCAGGAACATTCCTAAAAGAAAAAAAAACTGCTACTTCAACCAAAAGAGTCTCGATTATATATACCAAAAGTATACGTTTATATATACCGCCGAGACATATATAGTAGTTTTCCAGGAATAGAACTCCACAGCTTATTACAGAATCTCTCTTCGGCAAATGCGCAGCTTAGAGTTCATTGAAAATCAATCGAGTATAAATAGCCCAGTTTTGGTCTCTTTGGCAAAAATTAGTGGCGAGAAACGATAAATTTACCCAAAACAATTAAGTTAAACAATTCAGTTAGAATTGAGAAAACGTTTCTGTGTATCCTGAAAGAATATTTACCGCGAAATTTTATCGCTAATTTTGCCAAGCCGCCAAGTTATTAGCTAGAGTTGATTTTTGGCCTTGACATCGAATTTGGCGATTCAGCGTCGCATTTAGTGACTTGGCGACTGAATATGATAAAAATTTTTAGTTTAGGTTTGCCAGAGTTAGGAATCTGTAACTTGAATAAGAAAAGTGTTCTGGATATTTCCGGAAAACAAGAATGGTTTATAGTGCAGAAGCAAAAATTCTTCGAAATTTATAAAAATGACTCACAAGAACTATATAGAAAAAAAAAGAAGAGTGATTGTAGACTAGAACTTTTCTATAGCTTTATGTGCTACTTTCTCTGCGTAGTAAAATTGTAAACAAGTGAATTTTTTTTTTTTTTTTTTTTTAATCATTTCATGAAGGTGGGCATTGACATAACCTTAAATTAACCTTTCAATTGTGCCGAAAAGTATAGGAGTCTAGTTCTGGAAATTTTGCAATGGTTCATTTGTTTCTCACGCCAAACCACCTTGGAAATTCCATAAACCACTGACAATACTCTCGATGAATTCAAATTCCACTCAGACTTCGAAATATTTGGTTGTTCCTGATTTAGTGAAATTTATGATCTGAAGAGTATTTAACAATGTTTATTTGATTTCTGCAGTAAATATTATCCTTTCATTTTATCATTTTAAGAATATTAATTGATTTTTGATTTTTGAAGCTCAAAAAAGAGATATATTCAACTGTTTACTAAATATTGATTAAGTAAAGTGCATTCATCGACTAGAACCTGCTTATTTCTTTAAGAATTATATTCTATAAGCTAAAAAGTCGACAATATTTTTACCAATATCATTACAAGCTATATCTACGGACTGAATATTCATTAAATGAAATGTATTCGTCAATTAGAACCTGGAAATGTCTTTAAGAATTACTTTCTGCACGCAAACATTTCAACAACTTTCATAACAAAGTCATCCCGGGCTCTATTAACAGTCTGAATACTCATTAAATGAAGTGCATTCGTTGACTAGTACCTGCTTCTGTTTTAAAAAATTAATTTATGCAAGCTAAAATTTCAACAAATTTCATAATAAAAACATTCAAGACTCATTTTGGGCTGAATATTCATTAAATAAAATGCATTCGTCGACTAGAACCTGCTTATGTCTTTAAACATAACTTTCTACATGCCAAAATACCGTACTTTTTTATAACATTACCATTACTGACTGTGTCATTAGCATCTTTTGAAATCTCTATGATGGTAGGTCATGTAGAATAGCCAAAACCATTTTTTTTATTTTTTGTCATTATGAATACAATTTTCCTAAATACCTACAAATGGAAAGACACAGAAAATCCAAAAGAGGAGGTTCACAACTAGATGTTATAACAAACCTATATACCTATTTGTAGTGTCCAACGTCCAACGTTTTTGAGTTATGCGAGATACACACACACATATGCGAAACTTCGTGTGAATACGTTGATATCTTAGAAAGGGGTGCTTGTAGTAAAACCAAAGTTGCAGGTGTACAACTGGACGTCATCACATATAAATTTACAACATTCTACGATCATTCGTTTTTTAGCTATGCGAGATACAAAATCCATTTCGTAAATCGGGATTACTATACTTCCTCATACTTCTTATAAGCAAGTAAAAAGATGAAGTTTTACACAAAATCGTAATAATAGCGCTAACTCCACCATTTTTACCAGTGGAGCTGTACGTGGTTGCACATAGCAGCGCATAGCCTCTTTACTATATCTAAAAAACACTTTTTGACTATAGCTGCGGCTGTTCAGCAGTTAAAAGTATCGGAATGGCGTTTAGTTACCTCCCTGTATATGTATGTATGTGTATATATATATATATATATATATATATATATATACATGTTATAGATCAAAACTTATATTTTTCATCATAGATTAATGCAATTAATAATAATAAAAAAAAAGAATCGTATTGTGTATTGTGTATTGCGTATTTTGAATTATATATATATATATTATGATTAAAACACACACACACGCACGCACACACATATATATATATACAATCCAACGAATACAGTGTAACCAAACTTAATATTTACCATGACTGTAATTGGTGCAGGGTATATTTATAGATAAATCGTTCTACAGGTGGGGACTACCAATTTATTTTATTATTATTATTATTATTATTATTATTATTTTCATAATTTTTACTAAGGTAGTAACAAAATTTCGTACAAACGTACATAATGATATATATATATATATATACATATCCTTTAAACTAAAACAAAATCATTGTTTCCCGTTTTTTGCTTATTTTTATATAAAATTATTTTCCAAATAATTCTCTTACAAACTATAAAATAGATATTGGGTAAAAACATATCAACTTTATTGTCTTATACGATATTAAATATAATGAATTTTTCTTTTATGGAATCTCATTTTCACCGTAAATTCTTCAGAGAATTAGAAATGCAAATAGTTAGGCTTGAATCGTAAAATTTATTCATAAACTAGTATGAAGTAATGCAGTTTTAGGGAAAGAAACATATAGAAAAGGAAATGCTATTAAATTCTGTGTCCTAGAAAATAAGCACCAACTATAAATATTCATTTATTTATTTATTTTATTAATAAATAAATAAATATATAAGCATGTTGTTAGAAAGCTCATGCATGACATTTTAATTAAATAGTAATTAATTAAAAAATAATTATTAATTTTGAAAAAAAAGAAAAAACTGTGTACTTTCGCAAAAGATTAACAAACAAATGCACAAGAGGAAAAATTTTGGGATAGAATAGCGATGAATAGCGATCAATGATTTTAACGAAAGAGTATTTTTCAGAATTTATCTTCTGCTAAATAAAAAAAAAAACTCCCCCCCCCCCCCCCAAAAAAAAAAAAATATATATATATATATATATATATATATATTTAGAATAACACATTCGTACATTTTAACATGCTTATAGTACACATTTAAAGGAAAATATTAAAATATCTTTATTATCAACTAATAATCTCTATAAAAATGCCTCAAACCGTCCTGAGTTAGGAAGGAATGAGCATGTTTTTGAAAACTTTATTTATTTCATGATTTTCCAAAATTATTATGAATAAAGACAGACAGTGTGTAACTCATGAGAATAAGTTTATTATGTACTTTTTTATTTTCCATTCACAACATTAAAAGTAATTAAATGAATGAAGGAGATAAAACATCGTTTTAAAAATAAAATAGACATTTACATGCACAGTCAGAAAAATTCAAGGTAAATTAAGGGCAACAACGCCCATTAGCAGAGATTCCAAGCAATGCCCGTAAAATGATTTGGACCATAAATGATGTACTGCCTTGTAATTTTACGTTGTGAGAAATATACGATATTGAATTAAATTCTTTGAATTAAATTAGACAAGAAATAACTGTCTTATATAATTCACTATTTGCATGAATTCATAAAAAAAAATCTGAACATATAAAACTACAATTATATTTTAAATTTCAAATACAAAGAAATTCTTATATGATGTCACTGAAAATTATTTTACATTTTAAAGTATTTGACGGCTAAAATGCAGTTAGATGGCAGATTTGAGCAAATTACGTAGGTTAACAGCTTTTGCCCCTGTAAAAAAAAATCCAGTAATCCAAAATTATATTTTTATGGCATCAATTTACGGCATGGGATCATTTAGCTAGCAAAAGTGTCATTTACCCCCTGAAACATTTGTAGAGATATTCGAAAAATATATATATATATATATTTCTAGGTAGCTTAGCCAATTCCATCTGTCCTTAACTTTTGTCCACCAGTATATATATATATACATATAAATATAAATACACGCACACACACACACACACACACACACACACACACATATATATATATATATATTGTATAATTACCGAAATCTCGAAATACATGTAGGTCTATATCAGGTTATTCATCCGTGCAAGGCATGTTCAGACACCTCAGCCTTCAACAACTCAAAGATAAAATCACGAAAACGAGCCAGTATTCAAATCCAAAATAAAATACTTAAGTATAAAAATACATATACATAATTTTAAAATTTTTAATAAGTTACAAAGTTATATTCTAAGTTATATATTTATAATATCACAAAATATAATTATAAATTCTTGTAATTCTTTAATAAAATTAAAAATATAACTTTTCAACATAAAAATATTAGTAATCTACAATAAATGTACGCAATTTAAATCTAGTTGTGATAGTTTAAAGTAGCTAAATACATTTTGTATAATTTATTCATGCATTCTAATTTATTAAATTTTAACGGGGCTTTTTTTTTATTGACATAATCTTGATTAAAGCACAATGTAGAATGTTAAATTGTTTCATCATTTTTATAATAAATAATATATAAAAAAATCTCCGTTATTTATTATTATCAACTTTTATAATAGAAAAAATGGTAACTTCTGCATTTCATCGATTTGTCATTATTTGCTTTTAAAAATACTGCTTCTCTCCGTTCAAACTAATCATTTATTCAATGGTGTTGACAGCTTTGATGGGTGAAACAGCTCTCGATCATTACTTAAAGGATATGACACGCCGAATCTGTCCACCAGATTTATGCTCGTAAATGAATAATGACTGCTACGCATATCTGATTAATATATACATATATTCTTTTTTTTATTCTTTTTTTTTAAGAAAAAAATATTTAATTGAATGTTTGAGAGATTTTTGCAATATTGTTTTTCTCTTTATATAGATTATCTATAGTTTTTTTTTTTTTTTTTTTTTAAGAAATATTATTTAAAGAAATATATATATATATATATAATTCTACATAAAATAGCAAATTTTACAACCCTCTTTGAATTGTGTACTGATTATTATTATTATTTTTTACTTATTTATTTATTTATTTATTTATAACTTTATTTATTTTAAATGCGGTGAAATCTCTTGATTTTTTATTTTATTTTTATTTATAGAGATCATATTTCACAAACAATTTTAAGAACTAAAATAAAACAGTCTCTCTTATAAATATTATTTAAAGAAATATTACAAATAATAATAATAATAATAATAATAGTAATAATTTCCGCATAAAATAACAACTTTTAAAACCACCTTCGAACCGTGTACGTTTTTTTTTTTTTTTTTTTTTTCATGTTATGACTTTTATAATCATAAATATATGGACTGCTGTGAAATCTGCTGATTTTTTATATTTATAGAAAACTTATTTCAGAAACAATTTTAAGAACCGAATTAAAACAATCTGTCTTAAAAATATTCTTTAAAGAAATATATATAAAAAAAAAAAAAAAAAAAAAAAAGTCGCATAGTTGTATTTCCATGTTATATTCAATTGTAATAATTCTTCCTTGTTTATTTCAAAAATATTTTTTTAGAAATACAATAGATGGACACATATTGTTAACACATTTTATTGATTATAATCCAATCGCATTTTTATTATATGTAGTTCATAAATGTTTAATCTTAATCCTTTAAGGTTGAATAATTTTCTTATTTTAAATTGAAAGCATCGTCTTTTGGCGTTTTTTTTTTTTTTTTTTTTTTTTTTTTTTTTTAACTTTTCTGTGTTTAGCAAAATATTTCTGAGAATTCGTACCAATATCATTTAAATATATTTATAAAATTCGAAGCGGTTAATGACCCTATCATCTACACATTTTTACATCCATTATCCGACTACCGTAGGTAATGGAAGTATTGTATTCGGTCCAAAAATTCGATATCGCGCTTTCACCTGATTTACACGTTTTAGGTCTCTTGAGTCCAAAAATATAATTTTTCACAATTGGCCGGTGTGTGCGTGTGTATGTGTGTACTTTTCTGGTTATCATATATCCAAAACTAATAAACATCGAATTACGAAACTTCAGAATTGAGACAGATCTCGTATAGAGATGAATTTCCTAAATTTTGGTGAAAATTGGAAAACAGGAAGGGATACATTGGAAACCGGAAGTTGGACCGGAAGTCGTATCTCAAGAATGGCTCAAACGATTTTTTTCAAAGGTCCTATATAAACACTCTATTAGATGTTCTTTTCAATGATATAGTTAATTAGTTCAGGCAAATTGATAGTCGTCCTGTATAATCAGCTCAATTTCAGGTCTCGCAAGTTCACTCTTTTAAAAAAGGGCTGTGCGAATTTTTTTAAAACTCGCCATATTAACTCCTTTTTTTAATATCCTTTTGTATGTAATTATTGTTTTGTGGTCAATATTTGAGTACGCCACGTTTTGGTAAAATTTGGTATCTCAAAATCGGCTCTAATGATTTTCTTGAAAATTGTTACATAAATTTACTTTTGATATCCTTTCTCATGTATTACGTAGTTATTACAGGAAAATAAATAGTCATTCTGATTACGTAGGTGAGTTTTAGATTACATAAATCGGTGTTTTAAAAAATAACTCTCTCTCTGTATATTTTTTTCTTAATTTTTGACTCGCTATGTAAACTCTATTTTATATATCTTTATATGTGTATTAAATTTTTCTTGTTGGATAAGTTTTAGGTTTCTACTTTGTTAGGACAATTTTATGTCTTCTGATGACATTATAGCCAAAAAATACTCATACATGTAATTGTGTGAAAAGGAAATCGTGTGGTTGTTTCACCCAGATTTTCTTTTATTTAATTAATTTATTTAATTTTAAAGTTGTGATTATTTGAATGAATGGTGTTTTATCTTAAATTAGTAATTTTAGACACTCAACATATTTTAAAAGAAAACTCTGTAGAAAAACATGCAAAACCTTTAACGAAAACATTTTTTCTTTCTTTTTCTTTCTTTTTTTTTTTTTTTTTTTTTTTTTTTTTTTTTAATGCAGCATTTTTCATAATATGAGTGCTTCATGAAATTAAATTATCTTAAAATGAATCAAAAAATAAACTTTAGACATCCATTCCAAACGCATTTTTTTTTTTTTTTTTTTTTGCGTGTGTGTGTCAAATACTATTCTACAGAACATCAAATTTCCTTTCTTTCTTTTTTCTTTTTTTCTTTTCTTTTTTTTTTTTTTTTTTCATTTTTTCACTTATTTAAATATTAGATAATTCCGGATTAAATAACGCATAGTGCATAATTTTGAATATATGCCAATATGATAAATGTGACCCTACTTTTTCCTTATATATCATGTAAAACACCGCACTTTGGTTTAATATATGATATTTCGTACCATCTATTATCCTCTTTCTTTGGTATTATTAGTGTCAACAACATATGGTCGCATTGTTAACTAAAATCCTTCTTTGACAACAGAGATTAAAATTATTTTATTGCATACTACATACACTGCATACTATGTAAAATATTACATTTTTAAAATTTACACTAGTGTTGCTTATGTATTTAGTTATGTTGCTTATGTATGTGTTATACAGTGTGGTTATAATTAAACTTCCCCTATAAACAACATCCTAAAGAGCAAACTTGTGAATGGAATATAAGGAAATTTGGTATGTAGACTATACACGAGACACGCTCACGGAATTTCGAAAAAAAAAAGAATCAAAATGTCCACAAGAGGGCTCCTTTTCCTTAAACAAAACATTATATTTTACACAATACATGACCAAAATGGAAAGCAGAAACACTATTAAAAGTCCAGAACAAGAATTATGACTAGTAAAATGTAAAACCGGAAAAATCTATCATTTCTAGATGAAAAAAAGGGCGAGACTTGTATGCTTGCGAAGAAGAGGATGCTTTATGAAAAACAGGTATTACATAATGTGGCTCGATGACAAGTGATCAGAAACTAGTAAATAAATGTTATTATTGTTTCTGTATTCCGTTTTCGTCGTTTATTGTGTTGCATTTAATGTTTTTTCTGAAAAACGCACCCTCTGGTGGACATTTTTGAACTTTTTTTTTTCTAGGAGCGTATCTCGTGTACAGTCTTATAACCACTTTGAATTTACATAAAAACATTTATTTATAATCGGTATTCCGTCTTGAAGCTTATATAATTTTTGCCAGTACCAGAAACTGTAAGTATTAAAAAAAAAAAGTAAATGAAATAATGTTATATAACATTATATATATATATGTAATGTGTGAAACTTAAATAATAAAGACTGTATTAGATATAAATGAAAATGTTCCACTCAGTTTAAATACTCAACATCAGCGAAAGTTAATTTCGTGCCATTTTTTTAACCCCTTCCTTCTCGCTCCCGTGAAAATGACGGGGTGAAGTTTCGCTTTCTATTTCACGTGCCCGTGATATTTCCGGGCTGGAGTGTTCATAAGAAAATCCCAAATGATTTAAAAAGAAACTACTTCTGGTACCTGTAAAATTTTTTATTTCTATTTTTACATTCTAGATCGAAGTATCATACTATTTAAAATATAATTGGAGATATGATTGGAGTATATTTATTTTAAACCATCAGCACTATCCAATTTTAAATATATATAATACTTGTTTTGTAATCTTAGCTCAGTTAGACTTTTGAATACACGTGATTTTGTGCTCTGTGGTAAAATATGTTTTTTTATATTGTGTACAATATATAGTCAGAATCATAAAGTGATTCGGATTCTAATTTTAGTATAAATGTAACTGAGAGAAAGAAGTTCGTCGGAAAGAAGTTATTCGGAAAGAAGTGATATTTATGAAAGTTCCGATAGCGAATCTGAGAACAGTATATTATACGTATAGTGTTGTACTTATATGTAAGATTCTTATCATAAGTTCTATTTTAATGTTTAAAACGTATATATATATATATATATATATATAGTTGTATATATATATATATATATTTTTTTTTTTCTTACTGGAAAACCAACATTCAATCATAAAAACACATTTTTTTTTCTTGATTTCAAGCTACAAAACATTTCAAGTTAATACATATATTGTTCATACCCTTTATTTTATACAATTTTCTTGAATGAAAAATAGAAACTTTTTTTACCGATTTCTGGAAAATTACGAGATTGTTAAGGGTACCGGATCGTTAAGGGATATTGAGGATAGTTGCTTGAATTTAAGAATGTATTATTTAATTAATTCTTATAAGTTGTCGAAAATATACAAGTTCTAAAATGCATTTTGTTACAGATATTTAGATAGTAATAGAGGATTTCTATTAAATTATAACTTTATAAAATACGTAAAAATATCCGTTATTCAGGGAGAACTGCAACTCAGCTAGTCATTATAAAACTTTTGCAGTTTTAAATACGTTAAGAAAAAAAAAAGAATAAATAATAAAAAGATAAAAAAGTATATATACAATGAGAAAAAAAAAATATATATATATACCACCTTCATATAGAATGAATGAATGATCATTTTCTAAACCTTAAACTAAAAATATAGATCTCCGAGCTATGCGCATAAGGCACGCCAATATACTGAATAGATGAAATTGTCGAGAATTTCTAATCAACACAGTTTTTGATGGTGAAACAATATTCTGAATATTCTTAATCTTTTTTATTACGAGAAATTTTCGCTTGATTTTCTAGAATTGGGTCATAAACCAAGATAATAGCAGCTGAAACCCGCCTCTTGTATTCACATGCATTTGGGGATATTTTCAAATAATTTTGTCTTCAATAGTATAGACAAAAGCTCGAGAATTCTAATAGAGGTCTCTAGAGTTCGCTTTCGAATGTAACTAAAAAAAATTTAAAAGAAATTTATAAGGATGACATGGAACTATTTTTTCTAGAGCCACAATTTAGATTCTAGATGTCAGTTACAGAATTTTTTCTCAGTGTATTGGCGTGCCATATTCTCATATTTCGGAAATCTATATTTCTAGTTTAGGGATTTAGAGAACGACCACCTATTCCTTCTAGATGAAAGCGATATGTATGTTTTTTTCTCAGTGTATTTATATATACATTTTTTTCTGTATTTTTATTTTTATTTTTTATTTATATTTATTTTTATTATTATTATATTTTTGAACAAAATATCTGTTTGTATATAAATATATATATATATATATATGGATCAATCAATGCAAAAGACAATTCCCTCCCTGTAGATGGATTTTGAATAACGGATTTTTTTTGTAAATTAATGTGAAGAAAAATCCGTCTATATATATATATATATGGATCAATCAATGCAAAAGACAATTCCCTCCCTGTAGATGGATTTTGAATAACGGATTTTTTTTGTAAATTAATGTGAAGAAAAATCCGTCTAATGTTCATCTTGATCAATTACATACCTCGTTAAAAATACTGTTATTCTTAATGATCATACTAAACGCATGGTGTTTCATTCTATTGCTAACTGTTCTCGTTTCTATGCTCGTCCTAAAGTTCATAAATACACTTTCCTGC
Organism: Salticus scenicus; assembly: GCA_963930645.1. Classification (NCBI taxonomy): domain Eukaryota; kingdom Metazoa; phylum Arthropoda; class Arachnida; order Araneae; family Salticidae; genus Salticus; species Salticus scenicus. The sequence goes on along the minus strand of OZ005656.1, from coordinate 54,570,807 downwards.
TTCCGCCCTATTGTGCCTAATATTGGTATGGCTTCCCATGATCTTGCTCGTTTTCTTTCAAGATCTCATTCTCATTTAACTTGTACTAACCTTTATACAGTAGAAAGTACGTATGACTTTGTGGACACTTTTAAATGCATCTCCCCAACTAACTATACTATGATTTATTTCGATGTTAAATCACTTTTTACTAATATCAATATTCAAAGTGCTCTGGTTTGTTTAGAGAGGAGATTACGTGATTCTATTTTCCTTCCATTGAATTTGAACAGATTGTGTATTTAGTCCATTTATGTGTCAGGCAATCTACCTTCATCTTTAATCTTACTTATTATTCCCAAAATGAGGGTATGGCAATGGGCAGTCCTCTCTCTCCTTTGCTTTACGAGAATTATATGCATTATCTTGAAGAAAAACTCTTTGGTGTTATAAATTTTCTCCCTGGTGCAGGTATGTTGATGACACTTTCGTTCTTGTTCTCCCTGACGTCGAGTTTTTCAATTTACTTTCTTTGGTCAATTCGACTAATTCCATTCACTTAGTTCAGTTTCGAGATTCAAATTTATTGCTTTTTGCATTTTCTTGACGTTTTAGTGTCAAATGAGAAGTATCGTCGGTTTTCAACCATTGTCTTTAGAAAACCATTCTATGTCTCTCTTCCGTCGCATGCTCTCTCTAATCACGCCTTTGAAGAGAATTTTTTTTGCTTTTTATATTTATGTTTTTCGTGCATTACACATTTACTCTGATCCGTCTAGTCTTTTGAAAGAAATTAATTTATCAATATCTCTTGAGCTTTTCGTCTGTTATCTATAAAGCTCTGTGTAAATTCAAGAATTTTAAACGTTCAGCTTCTAAAATGAACGACCACAGCCTAATGCCAGTTTTTTTTTTTTTTTTTTTTTTTTTTTTTTTTTTTTTTTAACCTTTTTATTCATTTCTTTCTTTTAAAATTTCTAAAATTTTTTCGCCGTTTGATTTCAAAGTCATTTACAAACCCATAAAAAAAATTAAATTATCTTCTCTTAAAGATCCCATTCCTGCTGAAAACTATTCTGGCGTTTATTTAATCCAATGTTCGTCGTGCAATTTAGGCTTTATTAGTCACACAAGGAGACGTTTGAAATATAGAATAAATGAGCACCGTTGAGAGGTTCGTATGAAGAAATCTCTAAACCTTCTGTTGATTTCCACTGCTGGGATTATCGTTGTCGTTTTGATTTTCTAAAACTAATGTAATTTAATCTTCTGTCTCCTCTTCCCATTTGGATATCCATGAAGGTTTTTATATATTATAATTATAATTATATATATTATAATTATAATTATAATTATAATTATAATAATTATTTATTTATTTATTTATTTATTTATTTTATTATTATTTTTTTTTTTTTGTGTGTGTGTGTGTGAAATATATTTCTCCCACTCCGTTTATGTTTGATGGTTAGAAATTACTCACATAAGTTCCATTTTCATTTAATCTTGATGTTTTTTAGATATTTAGATTTTGCTACATTTTTTAATCTTATTTATTTGTTTATTTTCTTCTTTATCTCATAATTCTGGTTGCACCAGTATTTAAATTTACATTCGTTATTATATATTTTTGCTCTTCACTTAAAACAGTTTTGTCCGTTGCCGCTTTGATTGCAGAACTCATGCCTATATTTTTCGCCTGAAGAAGGGTCGTGTGCTCTTTCGACCCGAAATAATTGTTCCGAGTTTATTGTATTTTATCGTGTTTATTCAAAGTTCTGTAATAATTAATTGTTATTATTCAGTATGTGTCATCAAATTTTAATTGCTTAATAGAAATGAAAGTTAGAATAATATATAAGTCACAAGAAAATTAACTTGAAGTAACTTATAAACATCACTTTTATAATGAAATGTAGAAGATTTAGTTCCTTGAAAATACAAGTAACGACATTCATGGGATTTTGATGCAATAATTGGAGTTTCTTCTCTTTTATAACAACTATAAATGTAAAATTATATAAAAGTATAAAAAAAAAAAAAATCTTTAAATATACACAAATACATCAAAAATGAAAGAAAAAAAAAAAAGATTTACGTAATATTTAATTGTTTAGGATAAATATTAGCAGAAAACTGTAAAAAATTACTGTAAGGTTTTCCTAGTATCTCTTGAAACAATCCGTAGTTTTTTTTTTTTTTTTTTTTTTTTTTCCACCCTGTATTTGAGGGGTCTTCCTAATGATAGCCTCAATACTCTTTGGGTTAATTATCTTTCTGATTTTATTATTATTATTATTATTCATTTATTTATTTATAGTTATTTAATTTTTATTTAGGATTACATGTATTATAATTGCTGTATTTTATTGCGCATTTAATGTGTAAAATTTGATCTTATTTAATTCATTTTCTGTTTTTAAACCGTTTCATATTTTACCCTCTTCAAGTATATATATATATATATATATATATATATATTGATATCGGTTTATTTGTTATACACATTTACCGTCAAATCTTTAAATCATATGCTTTAACTGCATTTAATCATTTAACCATCTCTTAGGTATTTGTGTGCGCAGCAAAAAATTTCGAGATATCTTCATTTGAAAACTATTATTTAAAACTTACACTGAAATCAGCCAATATATTGATGACTATCAATTACTTTTAAATTTCCGCTTAGTATACTGATTTTTTTCCCTTTCGCATCATATTCGTTTTTCTTCCAGAATCTTATGCTATAACTACGTTGTATTATAAAATATTAGTGCCATAACAACACGATATTTTACTTACAAGGAAACATTCAAAAGGTGTCGTCTTCAAAAAATACTGAAAAAAAAAATACATGTGATTCTACTTTTCATAAAACACCAGAAAGTGAAAAAAATATCGGCTGAAATGAAATATAGCGGTCACAAAAAATTATCAAAATTAAACATTTTTGACGATTTCACACTGTTAGGCGATTGATTTTGAATACTTGGCGGAGAAGCAAAACACTGTTTTGTTCGTACACAGCAATCTCGTTGCTAGCGAACTTATCGCCTAACAGCGCTAAATCGCCAAAAATGCTTAATTTTGATATTTTTTTGCGGTCGCTGTAATTCATTTCAGCCGATATTTTTTTTCCCTTTCGGGTGTTTTATGAAGAGAAGAATTACATATATTTTTTTTCAATATTTTTTGAAGACGACACCTTTTGAATGTTTCCTTGTTAGTTAAATATCGATGGCATTTCGGGATGTCCAAAAAAGACTAGTACAAAGTATGATTGATTTCATAAATTCCCTACATAACCAAAACAGTTTAATAATAAGGTATACTTAAATTCATCTATCTAACATGACATTTTTTTTTTTTTTTTTTTTTTAATATCAGTCTTAGTAACACGTTTCCGTCGGGTCTTATGGGGCCCGAATTGTAATATTTAATGGTCCACGATAGAATTTACGAAATTTTGACATCTTCTTTTAACACATTAAAAACTGTTACACATGTTCTCATTCGTCAGAGTGAAAATACCTTAGTAAGTTTCGGTAGCTAATGAAACAAACATCGCAAGAATTATTGTTTGTAAAATATTATTAGATCGATTTATATAAAAATAAATTTAACATTAATATATTCGTAACAAATTCTCTCTGCTTCAATTAAACTAATACATACCTACATACATTGCGGCACGCCGGATCAAAATGCATTTTCAAAGCAGAGTTCGAGAACAGTTTTGAGTTGAGCTAACTTGTTATAAATAATAATAAAAGTAATTATTCTAATATTGCGTATATCATATATGAACTTAAAATAAAAACTCATATCCAAAGTATTTTGCATGAAAGAATTTAAAATGGGGTTTAGGAATTATTAAAGTGAAAATACCCAACTTCTAAATGCCATTTTGCACGTCGGACGATGATTGGAACAAACTTATTTTAAAAAGAAAAGCCAAAAGTACCTAAATCATACTTAATTATTATGCAATATATTTTTAGAAATGCTTTAAGTATTATATTTTGCGGTGTTGAAATGTACAGTTTAGTACTCAGCGTATATATATATATATATATATATATTCCCCAAAAAAGTATCTTTGTGACTTAAATTAATTAATAATAAATATTTTATAACCATATGGTTATTGTAAGCCTTTACGGCTTGGGAAATCATTTCATCTCATTTTCTATGAAATCTGGCACACTATGCCATTGTATATAAGTTCTATAATTTTAAAAGAAATATAATACTCCACACATTTTCTTATATATTAATGAAACTCATTATATTTTAAAATTATCCTTTTATCCAATATTTAAAATAAATTAATTTCTTCCATGTTATAAGAAAAATGCAAATATTTTATTATGTGGATCTAAATGAAATGTCCTTCATACTGTTACTTTTCTCGGAAGTAATTTATCTTTAAACAAATTTGTTAAAATTTCCTATTAAATTTTCTTAGAAAAATAATTAACTTTTACTCTTCTTTTTTATTGTATGAAGAGAAGATCTTGTATTTGCATATTTTATTATTCTTAATGGAATTTTTGGTCGCATGTAAAAGAAATAAAAGTGAAGCTTTGAAAAGAATTTTAAGATGTTTAAATTGAAAATATTAGTAAAATGTAAGTCTTTACAAAATTCATTTTAAAAATTTACATTTAATAAAAAAATTTTTATACGCTGTTAAATAGATAAAGACTTTTTTCAATGAAAATATTTTATAACATATTTATTAATGTAATAAAGGAAGTTCATACATTTTACGTAAATTTTTGAATGTATTGATTTCTAAATTATTTTACTTTTATAAAATCAGGATGGGCCCTATATTAATATATGTGAAAATGTGAAATATTAAAATATGAATGTCGTGAAAACGATCTATGTTATTCAATTTCACAATAGTAAGTTCCCTATTAGGAATGAACTTAATTAAATAGCGCGACTTGTCTGTGTACCTCTCAACAAAATGAATCAACAATATTATGTTGTTGTATGACAGATATTTTTATAAAGCATATTTTAAAATAATCGTGCAGTGGAAAAAAGGATGAAATGGTTATTTATTATTCATTTTTCCAGAATCACGTATATAATACGATATAATGTATATAATACGATATGTATATATGTATATAATACGATATAATGTATATAATACGATATGTATATATATGTATATAATACGATATTTTTAATATTAGGATTTATAGGATCAAATGGAAAATTCTGATAATTTTATGTATAAAATTGGAAATGACTGAAATTTCATTTTCTCGTAGCTTATGCGTTTTTATGTACAAGAGTTTTTATGACTTATGTTCGTCTCTTTCTTTATCTAACTGTCTCTTCATCTATTTATTCTTTCTTTCTTTCTTTCTTTATATTTTTACTATAATGTCTTGAAATTGCTATATTAAGCTTTGCTGCTACGTTCTATATAAAAGTAGTACAACTAGGGCAACTTATATGTGCACTGGGATTTAAAACAGATTTCTCAAGTAATAAATACTTGTCAGTGGCATTAAAAAACAACATATATCTAACTGCAGAAAAGAAGACGATTTAATGTAGATTATTGAAATACATAAAACAAATGTTTTCGTGAGAATCAATTGATTTCAGTTCTTTTGCACATTGTCTACAAATAGCATATACCACACATAGTGCAGTTAAATTTTATATATTGAAAAAATTATAACTCACCGGAAAACACACTTTCTTGCGTTTTGGCTGACAGCCTAATTTGCATTTAAATTCTTTTGGTGAGTTTGCACACAAAATATTAATACGTCGAAGCTTTATTATAAACGTACAAAAATGTCGCCTTAAATATGTGCAATATAAATTTTTTATAAAGTTTTATTATATACGTAGGTTGCCTGTAAAACATAAAATATTATTGTGAAATAAATATTATAACAAAATTTAATATTCTTATTAATTAACACTTATTTACATAATTTTATAAATTAAGTGTAGTAATTTTCCTTTTCTCAGTATAAAGAAATCATAGAATGACGAGACAATATAAACCACATCCCCACAATATCTGGAATGTGATTGGGTATATTCAAGTTTTAATTGTTGCGAATACCACAATATTATTTATTCTACATATTTTGTAACTATTATGTGCAGAACGTTGTACAGTACAGCTATTAATGTTGATTTATTTAGTCTTAGGGAGCCCTATTTGGAAATAATGCACATCGGCCCTATTCTACAACGTCAGCCTACGAAAGGTCAAGAATTAATATTTAAATATAGATAGCGTTTATGGAAAAAGTCTTAAGTTTAATAAATAAATTAAATGTATTTCGAAATTAAGATTTTCTTAACGTGGGGGAATACAGCAAAATTTCGCATAAATGAGTTTCATTAGGATAATTTTCGTAGAAACTGGTCGTACCAGTTTTAAACTGTCGTTCATGATACTTGATCATTTAGTAACAACGGTTCACTGAAAAAAAATTAAATCGTTTGAGATTATTATTATAATTATAATTATTGTTATAATTATTGTTACAATTATTATTGTTATTATTATTAGAGGTTTAATAGAACAATATTTCAAAGATTGGTTATAATTTGAAATTTTATTAAAACCGAAAACGGAATCTCACCTTCTCAAATCTAATCTATAAATTTCGATAAAGTAAAAGTAAGAAAGTGGGTGTGGTGAAGGTGGGATGTAGCTTAGCGAGAGTTGCATTACGCTCGGACGATCACCTTTTCCGGTAGACCAGACAAGTTCATCAGTCTTAACATGAACATAGTACATCTTACAGTAAAAATTAATTAAAACTAAAACAGAATACTCCTATTCCAAATAGTTATGTATTTGAACTGCATTTTAAGCAGTAAACGACTGAAGCTACCGATTAAGTTATTTTAATGAATACTCTGACTGATTTCATATTCTCATAAAATAAATAAATATATTTTTATAACTCCTTCTCCGATGATCAATGCTTGATGAGGTGTGTCTTTGTCGTTTAGTTTAGGAAAAAAGTGATTGCATGGGGTTTTTCAGTTCTGCACCTCTTGTAAGTAAGTTATCAATCTAAAAAACCGAACAAGCCGTCCTCCATGTAAATAATGTAAAAGGTAATGTCCGCGTGGAATAAATACTTAAAAAAAAGAGAGAGAGAGAGAGTGAAAATGAAGCCAATAGTCCTAATAGTGCAATCACGTTTGATGCTCCTAGAGTAGTGGATGAATATATACTCTTGCAAGTATGTTACTCTGACCGACATGAAAACAATCCAGCCATTCCGCTTTTCCTTTTCACTTACTTTTCGTATACAACAAGGGTTTCCATCCCGATTTTAAGGTTGGTCTAATTGAGTCAGCACATGTGCTGACGCGCCTTTGGAGATAAGTAACTATAAGCCTTTATATATTTGGTACCGAGTGAGGTTAACAATTTACTAAAAAAATGTGATATGTAAAAGCACTTTGGATTAAATATAATCTACATGTTTTATGGGTTATTTTTAATTATTTATTTGGAATTTATTTTTTTCTAATAACGTCACAAATGAACATTTATTTATATATTTATTAACATTTTCCTTCTTTCTCCACCTCCTCTTGTTGTAAAACTTTTTTTTAGACTCAGGTATTTTTTTTTTCTTAAGTTAATTAAAAATGGGATCTTAATTAATTATTAAATTCATTAATATATATTGTAAAATTTTGCACTCAACTATATTACTTAACAAATTTATTCAAATTTTTTAGCACGGAAACTAGATATTTCATTTAATACACAAACGTAATTTATTGTATATTTATTAAAATTTCTTTTTTAAAAATATCTTTTAAAAACCGGTTAATAGCCTAAATTTTTAGGACATTCTTTGTGTGTGTTACATATGGAAGGAAAATGTATATTTCAAACTATGCATTTGTCATATATTTACACTACAAATGGTGCTTTAATAATAAACCGCTTAAGTTCACATTATATATATATATATATATATATATATATATATATATATATATTGTTTTATTTTAATGCATTTTTAATTCACTAGAATTTTTATTAAACTTTTACTTAAAATCACGCTCAGGGTTCACCCAATTGCATTGAGATTTTTTGAGAAATTCTAAAATAATAATACACTACTCTATAATGTCGGTTGCACTAGTCATAATATGTCATTATATATATATATATATATATATATACTGCAAAAATCTTATTTATATTCTAAAACTTTATCGTTTATAATGCAGGGTCATTGAAGAAGGTATGAGACATTTCATTTAATGATATTAAATGAAATATTTAACATAAGCAAATGATTCTTCCGTTTTAATGTACAGACATTAATAGAATTTTAACGTAATAAGTTGCAATATGTACACCACTGATTACTCTGCACATATCAAGTAGATAATCAATATCTAACTATACATTTTATGGAACATGTCCAGCGTTACTGCGGCAATTTCATCGACGATCCGCTCCCGTATATGGGTCAAGTCTTATATATTTATGCTGTAAACAATTTTCTTGATATAATCCAAGAAAAATAAGTTGACACGTGCTAAATGAAATCTCGGAGGCTAACCACCACACACATTCGGTTTTCACCTGAATGGTTTCCATTGTACTGACGGAAAACTGAATGAAAACATTTCCCACTCTTCACCACCACTGTAAATGCTTATAGTCAAGGCACATAACCAATTACATTCAAAAATAGTGGGCACTTGCCAACTTGTTTGAAAAGTATTTTATTGTTTCTGCTGAATTCCTTTTTGAGTTATCTACTTTTAAAATGTATCTAACCTTTTTTGATGTATTATAAAGAAATGACCTGAAAAAGAATATATATATACAAACAACTATGAATTAAAACTTAAGTTATTGTAAAATTCGAAAATATATATATATATATATAAGTATATAGTACAGCAGTTTATAATAATGATTTTTTCACATTTAAAAAATTATTGATATACTTTTTAAACAAGATTATCTGCAATATTCATTTTTTTTCCAAATACATATCTTAATATTCTACTAAAAATCAAGAATATAATTAATGTTTTATTTTAATAATTACAAATTCATATTAAAAATAATCTGGTGAGTCACACACTAGACTTTTTATTACTCTGCTTTTCAATACTATAAAGATAGATTGCAGATTAGGATATAAAATAAATAAGATAAGACAATACAGTTCAATGTATTCTATAAATAATCTAAAATAGGTTTAAGAACAGTTTTATTATATATATAGTTCTGTGTTCTCTCTTTCAATTATATTGCCTATAATTATTGTTAATATATATATATATATATATATATAAAGATATATAAGGATGTTATTAATTTGCTTGCAAACTTGCCAATATTGACCAAATACACTGTTAAATATTTCAGTTCAAGGTTGAACCAAATGTTGGTACTACAGTAGCTTCAGTTTGCTAGGTTGAACCAAAACATGGTACATTTTTGCTGCCACCATGCGATGGTGAAACCTTCTATTATGATTTGGCGTTTCTTGTTTAAAAAAAGCACCAAATTATGGTAAAAAAATTCTCCGTCTTATGGATGTAGCTATTGAAGTACCAAGCCTTGGTTTAATAAAGCACCAAATAATGGTAAAAGGTTTCACCATCGCATGGTGGCAGCAAAAATGTACCATGTTTTGGTTCAACCTAGGAGAAAATTTTTAACAGTGTACTTCAAATGTAAGCCTAATATGAACATCAAAATACCAAATTTCATTTTCTGCAGTTATTTGTTTTAAAGTTATGCTGGTAACATATATGCATATAGATCAATCACAAAAAACTGGGTGTCCGTATTCAGGGCACCACAAAACCTGATAATATCAAAAAAAAAAAAAAAAAAAAAGATTTAAAAATAGGACATCGAAAAATATTTTTTTAATAGTATTTATATAAAAAATTATTATTATTCCCGAGCATGTTCATGTAAAATGTAGGAATGCAATTCCATCAATAAAATTCAACGGTAAAGAACGTTTACCCTCCGTTTTGAATATCTCTGCATATTGCCTATAAATTATAGGCACAACACGTTGTGTATTTTAAATTTTTTTTTAGGTGAAAAACACTTAACTGAAAATCAAATAAAGTTAAAGCTATTTCCAAGTATAGTCCTAACATATCGGAATATTTTAAGCAGCCCTGTAAATGAATTATGAATGATTTCCCTACGTCAATCTGCACAAAACATGTTTTTATGCATACAAATTAATCCGGTGTGCCACTCACACAACTTTCTTTTACCCTGAAATTTAATACTATAAATGTAGGTTGGAGATTAAGAGATAAGATAACGAGTACTGTTATGTAAACCTATGTTAAACAATTCAAATTAGGCTTCGGAAGAGTTTTATGTGATAACTAGTTCTGTGTGAGGGGGGCTACCTCGCCCTCACCCCCCCCCCCCGTTTTATTACAACCCCTTCATTTATATAGAATTTAATTCTGTTACTAAAATTATTATATTACTCAAAATTATACAGGCAATTTTCAAACTCAACATTCATTGAAACTTATCAATCTTGATCAAACTTTCCCAGCAACAAACTTGTATAAACTTCAAAACGCAATATTTGGATCTCCTAAAAATATTCCTTTTTAAGTTACTCTAAGAAACACAGACAAAGATCAAACGATAAAAAACTTGACAACGATAATCAGGAAGCCTCAAAACGTGTAAATCTACAAAAAGCAAGTGATGGATATTTAGCCTAACTCACACAATATTTACCATATCTCTATGAAGAATTTATTTCTATTCTCGAACAGCTTTCCTAGAAATGGTGAAATATTATTAGTAAAGCACATCGACTAAAAAAAAAAAATAACTAGTGTGTTATGGCCACCACATGACTTCTTCTATATTTTACTATACAAATACACTCAGTAAAAATAATTTATTAAAATTATTATTAAAAAAAGTTATCTTCCACGATAATGCAGACGATTTCCATAGTAGTGAAGTAGTATAACACTAAACATCCAAAAAAAGTTGAATTTATTCTCAAAATTACATTTTTTTGTTGTTGTTGTTAAAAATGAAAAAAAAAAAAAAATCGATAACTTTATTTTAAATTATCTCAGATCGATGGTTCAACCATTCGTTTTAAAGGTATTGGTGAGCTCTTTTGAATGATACCCATCATGAAAATTTACTCCACGCGAGGGGAGACTTCCCCCCAGGGGGGGGGGGAGGCGAGGCTTCCACATACACAAAAAATCTTACCAGTTCACTATCTCTATTACAATATATATATATTCGGGTCATTTGGTTTAGTGCAGTCTAAATATGTTAAACTCTACTTACCTGCAATTTCCCCCGCAGACGTAACATATTTGAATTATTTTGAGTGTCTCTGTACATGAATCATTTGCTTCATCTCAACAAAAATCTTAGTGTCGCATCGTTATATGATACACATTTAGAATACCGAGTTTAGAATATCTGCTACTATTTGTTCTCTAGATATGCTGATAGCAGACACACAGACAGACACACAGACCAATTGCTAAAAACATGATTTTCGTATTCAGGGGACCTCAGAACATTTAAATATAACAAAAACTAACTTTCGGAATTTTGACCCTGAAACAATAATTTCTCTACCGTAAGCGTAAGAGAAAGTAAAAATTGTTAATTTTGTTTACCTACACTATACTTACCAGAAATTTCCCCTATAGACATATTTAAATCTCTTCTATGTTCCTGCACACGAGCCATTTGCTTTATATCAATAAGAAATTTACTGTAGAATCATTATGTGATGCATATATAGAATGCCGAATTTAAACTTCCTCGTATTTTTTGTTCGTGAGATATGCTGATAACAGATACGAGGAGAGGCCAACCGTTAAATTTTGGGATTTAGGAAACCTCTAAACGTGCAAATATAACAAAAACGTAATTTCTAAAATTTTATAAAAAAAAAAAAAAATACTTTTTTTATTATATATATGGCAAGAGAAAGTTTAAAAAAAAAAAAAAAACTGCAGTGTTTGTACTTATACATATGAAATCTCAATTATTCATATATTTTTTAAAAAATTAAACTGAAATGATTTCTTTTACTTTTTTTTATTTATTAGGAATCATAAATTTCTATGTTATTAATTTCTTCGGACATAAAGTATCAATCCAATTTCTAATATCATAGTTCTTTCTTTCTTTTTCTTGTTTTTTTTTTTTTTTTTTTTTTTTTTTCTTGTCATTTTTCATTAAACTTCTTTAAAAGACATCTAATTAATTGACATTTAATTATTAACTTCAGATGCTGTTCTCAGAAAAGAAATATATCAAGTATTTTTTATGTCATGTCTTTCATATATACAATTTTTTATGACAGTAAAAGTAAGAATCTCTTGCTGACAGCTGTACGTAAATACCTGTCTTGTTTAGAGGTATTACCGCTAAAGCAAGACTAATGAGATTCTAGAGCTGAAAAAATAATCCTTATATCATCTGTCTAATAAGACGATTATTTATGGTAGAGGATTACTAACAATAAATATATATCTATATATCAGACAATTCAGATTTTCTTTTCTGTTTTGAAATAAATATATTTTACATGAAGAATTAAAATTTTATTTTTCCTGCAAATAAACAAAAAAAAAAAAAAAAAAAGTTTTTTTTTTTTTTTTTTGTTTAAGTAAAAAATTAATATTTTCTAACACTAAGTCTGAAAATATACTCTATTATATGCAAAGTATAAAATGTCTAAATTAAGCTTCTTATATATAAAAGATGTGCCAACGAAGATGTTACAAACTCCGAGGGGAGGTAGTATATATACCTAAACGACTCGGAATCAGATAGGAATGTCGGTTCGGAAACGCTTTCTCGTCGCAGTAGACGCCATTGAATAAACGCGGGTGTTTCATACGTGCATTTTTCGAAGCTTCGTTATGCATTCCGCATTTTTTATACATAAAACACAAGTAAAGGAAAAGGCACAAAATAGGAGAAAAAGAAAAGCTGTTTGTTGATCGCTGTTCATAAACATAAAAACAAAAGTAACTAAAAGGAATTACAACTCATATCAAAGGAGATGTTCAAATTGATGATCCCCGTATATGATGTAGACCTCATATCTTCGCTTCATAGAAGTTCGAAGATTTTTAATTATTCCAGGAGTGTACTGAATTTCCAGGACAGCTGCAATGATACATGCTATAAGGTCCTAGGCACTATCAACTAATATTTCGTAGACAAGCGATTTCACATGCCTTCAGAAGAAATAATCCATGCACGGTGATTGGGCAGCCAATTTACTGGACTACCACGACTGATTCCTCCTTGACTAAATGTTGCATTCAAACGGCTATGCACAGAAAGGCTGAAATAGGCAGGATGCGTCACAGTGGAAACGTTTGTGTTATACAAAAATTTCTGTAACACTTGTTCCAAGAATATTGAATATTCTCCCGTTTCAGGTGATCCGGCAACAGGTACGACCCGAGGAGGCGATCCTCCGCAATGCCAGCTCATACTTTTACCATAAAACGTCTCTGTTCAGCCTGCGTACATACCACATGTGTGCTCCCATCGCCCACGCATGGTTGTTATGAGTACTGAAAATACTCTCTCTCGTGAAATACATTTAATCTGTAAATAACACGGAGTCTCAGAAACGGGGATTTTCAGGTCATTTCTGCAAATACCAATGTCAAAAAATTCAGTCGAGGTTGAAAGTCGCATTCTCCTAGTAACAGGTTTTCATTTAAAGTGATATGGAAGCATTTCATTGCTATTGAAGAATCCTCTACCCTTGATGCGTGTAATTACGATTTCATTCTCGATACCTCGTGTACTGCTGGGAGTGTTCTATACCAGACCTAGCTCAGTTTCTTCGTTAGCTGGCTTATATATCATTTGCTCACGATTACTTGTGGTCTTATGAAAGAACACTATTGCATAACTGTTGATGTATATACGCAAACATGGTATAATAAAGGATTTCGTCTCAACGGATAACTTTGAGCGTGCAATCTCAGAGTTGCTCAACTATTACAGCACTGTAAAATTTTCTGTAGCTTTATAAACTAATATTGAGACAGCTTACCTTATAGAAAAAAATCATAACCATATAGAGGAGTGTTATCATCTGTACCTGTGTAACCGAAACATAATGAGGTACGATTACACGGATACAGCTGGTAACATTTCTCTATATAGTTGTGCCAAGTATGCTGTCACAATATTGTTGTGTAATATAGGAAAAACTTATTTTATAGTGATTCGGTGACCCCGTATATCAGAAGCATATCAGCTTTCTCTAATTTTGTGTAGTCTGTCATTCACCCGCCTCTCTGTCCTCATGTGAAATGAAGTTTCAGCTCAGCGCGATTCCTCCTTATCATAGAGATTTTTCTGCAGCTAGATCAACTCTACACCGAGAAATTTGCATGATGGCGGTTTAACACGCTCTCAAGAAACTTCACGCTGAGAATCCTGCCCGTCTTATCCAATGACAACTATTTTCGTAGCTATCACATTTCTGTGATTCAGCCTTTTCAATATTCTTACTGCGACAGGAAAGCATTTCCGAATCTGATTTTTTTATGATTAGGAAACGTCTATGTGTTCCCTATCTCCCTCGATATTTGTAACATCTTATCTGGGACACCCTATATAAATATATATAGACAGTAGCAAAGTTATTGAAGCCCACATCCGCATTATATATATATATATTAGTTTGATCGCTAATTTTTATCACTAACGTACTCTTTTATAAACAGCATAAAACTAAGATCAAGACTGGGCAAATATTTACTTAACAAAACAGTATTAAGTTAACATCTTTTAATTAGGAATTGTTGCTAGCGCTTCAACTTTTTAACTCTTTTGAGTCACTTTATTTTGTTTTAAATATAATATTTTTTAAAAACATCAATTTAATTTAATTGTAAAGGTATATTTAAAATATCAATTACGATAATATCTATATCTTTCCTGTTATCTTGTTAGATAGAATGAAATCATAGTTACAAGTAATTAATGGAAGTTATTATGTTTAATTGTAACATTAATTGACATATTTTATAGAAATGTAATGTGAGTCACAACAAAAGTATACATTCAGCAAAATGATAAAGGTTTAAGGTAAATAATGTTTTATTAGGGGGAAATGACATATATTTTATTTAATTCATATTATATTTACCGTAATATAAAAATTAATTTAATGATTTGAACTAAAAAAAATAATAATAATAATAATAATTAATCAAGAATCAATTGATCGTAAATGAGTTGTACAAAAATAAATTTAAAAAGTATTAAAAAATAATAAACGATATGTAGGAGACTACGTACTTAAACTTCTGCCCATAATAAAAAAGAAATTATACGGAAATTATTTTTATGGACGCTGTATTTGACAAATTGCATTTTTCCTTTAACTTAATGAATTTCTTATTTGTTGATAAAAATATAATGTGCTTCTAATTATGGAGGTTTAATTCATTTAATGAAATTATCCGAAAATATTTATTTTTAAACTCATTAATTAAAATATTATGGCAATAATCATAAAAACAGGAACATTACTTAAAATATAAATTTGATTTTTAATGTAATACAGTAGAATCTCGTACGACGCGCTCCCACAAAACGCGATTTCGTATAATACGACGAAAAATCTGCGACTTTTACTCATACAACGCGATAAAGAGTCTCGTATAACGCATAAAATAAAGGTAGCACGTGACATCATTTCTACTTTCAACCTGTTCAAGATTACAGTCGACTGCAAAATTATTCGAGCACTAGCAATAATCCTTGCCAAATAAAGTACACTTAATACAGCTGTGTTAAATAAATCCTTGTCGAGTCATGTTCTTAATCAGTCTAAAAACATGATTCGACAAGGATTTACCTAGCAAAACAGTCTTAAGTGTACTTTTTAAAAATAGGAATTATTGGCTAGTGCTCGAATAATTTTGCAGCCGACTGTACTTACTTTTTCACTGCAGGTAAGGATTGTTTCGTTACTATGCCAACACCCGACGCTTTTGGTCTCGCTGCGGAATGACATTGTCTGCTCAATGTATGTCCCCTATTACGCGATTTCTTATTACGCGGAACGTATCCCCCGTGTTATACGAGAGTCTTCTGTAAATGCATTTAAAATATATACTTGAAATATAAAAATTCCTAAAAAAATAAAATTAGTTATTTCTTGAAACCATTTATAATATAAATTTACTACCTTTTTATATGCATAAATAGTAATATTAAGTGAAAAAAAGAATGGATCAGCCAAATAAATTTATTTTATTATGTTTATATATAAATGTGTATACGTATATTCATTACTAAAATAAAAAAATAATAATAATGTAATAAAAAAATGTGTATGATACGCATCTAAATTTAAACAAGTATTTATAGAATTAATATTTGTGTCATCTAGTTGAAAAATCGACCATCCCCAAAACAGAAAATTTTGAGTAATAACTGATTTTTTGCAACACTTACCCAAAAAAATATAGGAATAAAAACTTTCTAGATTTTTAATTGTTAGGGCTGTATGTTGGAAAACTTTTTGCTAAATTTAATATGAATATTGGACCTTCAGGGTTGCAAATACACAAAATGTCTTATTCAATTAAATTGCGTATAAAAATAAGTGATTCATGTTATCAAATAAAAAAAATAAATAAATAAACTGATAAAAATGTCGATAAAAAAAAATGATTAAAAAAATAACAAAAAATGATTACAAAAAAAAAAAAAAAAACTGGAATCCATAAAGAAAAAATAACGCTAAAATATTGCGAAAATGTATCACAAACGGTCCCGAATTCATCAATCATGAGATTATCATTAATAGAATGAGACACCTTTCGAGTTGTAAACAAACTTACATGAAAACGTCGCTAGAACCTGCTGAATTATCATAGGTATGTTATTGAATTAATAACACATGATTATATAATCATAATATGCTAATTACGAATATATTATGTTGTGAATAATTATTATGTTATTACAAAGTGATAGTATATTACCTTTAAATTTTGGCTTTGCCCCTTTTCCACGTCGTAGTGACATTGTAGCTTCTTTCATTGTAGCTTCTTTCATTGTCATTGTAGCTTCTTTCATTGATAAGAAGATACTTCTTCTACAAACTTCTCGATTGTCGAAGGAAACACAAAATCCAACCACTAGAAACTTTGTATGCACAAAGAAAGAGTAGTCACAAGCGAGAGAAAGCATGATAACACAAACTTACTCAGCAAATGTAATGCTATAGTCGGGAGCAGAAGAATCGTGGATATGGGAATGACCGGTTTTGAAACTTACCTACTTTATGATTTGACCAGTTTCGCAGCACATCGTGATTTTCAAACTCAAATAACACAGGTATGGTTTAAGATTGGCATTATTTCTTTTTTTTCAGATGGTGGAAACGTTTACTTAAAACTTAAAAAAACTAAAAAAAAAAAAAAAAAAAAATGCCTTTTTCAATTTTAAGAACTTGGCTAGTTTTGCAACTAGACGACACATATATAAATTATAAAAAACGAATAGTATATATTTAAAAATGTATTAATATATTTTTAGTATATTATTTATATATTTTTAAACATATGTTAAAAAATATATAAATAAAACAATGAATAGTAATATTATAATAATTATTCTTTACGTGTATAGAAATATACACAGTTGAACCTCATAAACGTGAACACTGTTAACTTGAATCACTTTTAACATGAACTGCTTCCAAAATCCCCGTCAAAATGAAGTTTAATTTAGTTATAGGAAGATTATTTACTGATAACATGAACAAACTTTTTATCCCCTTTGAGATTCACGTTAACGAGGTTCAACTGTATACACACACACACACACACATATATATATATGTTAAATACAAGTGTGTGTGTGTGTGTAGTGTAATTATGTAATTTACTTTTAAATTAGTTAAATTATACGAATTTATTGTATATTTTGTCTGTATCACTATCAAAACAGTCGAAAGATTAAAATAAAACAATTGTAAATAACATAAAACACAATATAGTTGGTTTACTTTTAGTTGTAAATAAATACAAACAGAGTAAAAGAAGTCCATCTGGCTCATTAAAAAAGGTAAGTTGATTTCTTTTTCTTATCAAATAACCACCATTTTGTTACACAATGGCGGCTATAATTTATTAATGGACTTGATGGAAAGTTTGATATAGCTATGTATATATGTAGTTTAAAGAAAATCTTGTTCATAAATACATTTTTTATGTGAATTTGAAATTTTCAAATAGCCGACACCTGGAAAGAAGATGGTGAATGAAGTCGGTAAACAAACAAATGCAGTACTAAGATAAGTCTACATATTTAGTTCGAATTAATTCAGTATTTGAAAAGTTATCGTATTGAAAAATTAAGTGGTCGCCACTTGGAAACGAAAAATCGAAGCAAGTTGCTCAGTAAATTAATCCATAGTATTTTTAAAACAAGTCCACTGTCCAACATTGGTTCGAATTAAATCAATAATTAAAATGTTATTGTGATAACAAATTCCCAAGTAGCAGTTTTCAAGTGGCTGCAACTTGGAAACAAATTTGCAGAGAAATTATCACCAAAAGTCATATAGGACATTTGAATGGTAATTATACTGCCCAACTGTGGTTTGAATTGATTAAATATTTCAAGAGTTACCGTGATAACAAATTTTTAATTGGTGCCACTTGGAACAATATGGCAGAGCAAAATGCTCAGCGAATTTACCCAAGATATTTCAAGCATAAATTCATTGTCCTATTTTGATTCGAATTAATTCAGTATTTCGAATGTTATCACAAATTTTCAAGTGACAGTCTCATTTTAAGTGGCCAAAACTTTCAAACAAAATCGTGAAGCAAATTGTTCACTGTCCAACTTTGGTTTGAATCACTTTAGTATTTCAAAAGTTATCGTGGTGGCGAATTTTCAAGTGGCAGTCTGATTTCAAAAGGCCGTATCTTAGAAACAAAATGCCAGAATAAGTTGTCCATCCAAGATAAATCCACTGTCCAACTTTCGTTCGAATTGATTCAGTATTAAAAAAGTTCTTGTAATGATAATTTTTCAAGTGATATCCTGATTTCAAGTGCCCCCACCGTTTGAAATCAGGCTACCACTTTATACTTCAGACTGTCACAAGCTACCGATCAATTTAAGATATCCGTCACTTCGTTAAAAATTGCAGATAAAGTTCATATATAAACTTCGTTGAGACCCTAATGTGGTCTATATATACATCAAAATTCAACAAAATCTGGTTTTAAATGCGCTTTTTATAATGTGGATTTAAAAATTTCAAGTGAAAAAAAAATGGCGGAGCAGCATGTTTAACGAACTCGTCTAAGATGTTTATGAGATAAGTTCGACCCAGCAAACAGAGAACTATCATATTGACGCCGAAATGATATCTTACGCCAAACACGCAAGGTATCATTACGATACCAGCGATTCGTAACTTTTCTATGTCGAAACTGTCCGCAAAATCGATAACCGTAGCGATACGGGAATAGGTATCGGTCCGGCATCGTGTATCTGATACAAATGCGAACGCCACCAATAGCTCCGATACGGATATGTTAAAAAAATGACACTTTAACGATATCTTTATGTTGCCATTTCGATCCTTATTTTTGACGCATATATGATACATATCGGACGTGTGCCAAACTGCCGACAGTTATTCAAATGCCGGCGTTTCCTGTCAATTTAATATGCATAATTTTAATATTTTCGATATATAAACATAAAAATGATTATTTTTACTGGTATCGTTTTTTTTTTTTTTTTTTTTTTTTTTTTTTAATTTATTTAACTGTATTTTAACGGTACAGTCAAATGGGGGCAACTCTGACAAAAATAAATTAATATTAATAATAATAATAAAAGAAAAAATCGGCAGTTTTACTTAAAAGTTTCAAAAATTTATTAGTTAATTTTTCGTAATTGACTATTAAATAAAACCATAATTTAAATTAAATATATATGTATGTATGTATCCGGTTATGGAATGTAATTCTTTTTTTTTTTTTCTTTTAAGTAATCTCATTCGATTTATTATATAAAAACTAAGAATTATTAAAAGTAAATCCATTTTAAAAATTCTCTTATGGACAATCTTTATTGTAATTAAAAAGCAACTAATTAAAGCTTTGAGTTTATCAATAAAAAAATATATATAAAATGATTTATCAAAGCACTTGTTTTCTTTAAAAAGAAAAAAAAAAAGATTTGATAAATTATTTAGATATTGGTAAATTAATTAGATATAATAATAATAATAAAAGCTTTTATAAGTTTTAATTTATTTTTATTAATTATTATTCTTTATTTTGAACAGTCCATAAAAATGTTTCATAAAAGGCATAAATAAATGTATTTGCATGCAGTGTTTCCAATATTCCAGAGCCTTTCATTATCCACAAGAAAGTCACTTTCAACTTATTTAAATCACAATTTAGTATTATATAGAGATTTCTTGTGAATAATACTGGGGAATGTTTGCAATTATGTATGTACATAAATTCATCCCATCTACTGCAGAACAGTTTTATTTGTCCTCTAAATATATAAATGCTATGAATTTATGTCCTTATTAGCAGCTAATTTGTTACACACTACAGTCTTCACTACTTAAAGGGAGGAATATTAAATCAGAGGACAAACCATTATCCCCCCTATCCCAGTGTCACTTCTGATTTTAAATCAAAAATTATTGTTGGTCAGAGCAATATAAAATACATTCACAAAAATATGAATTGGTGAAATTACTATTCAAATCAAACAAAACTTAAATTAAAGAGCATGGTCAAAAACATAGGGTACAGTGTAAATTTGCACCCCCCCCCCTTTTTTTTTTGAGTTAACGTGTTAAGATTAGATATGACCCTACAAGTTTTAGCTGTCGCTATGAGAAAAAATTAAACATACACCGTACAAGAAAGTGTGGCGTAGTATTAGTGTTTGATTTATGTGTGAGAGGTATTGAGATGAGTCCCGGCAAGGTTTTCTTTAATTTGAACTAAAAATTACATTTTTAATTAAATTATTAATTTAAAAAATATATTTAATGCATTATAGATTTTTTCAGCAGACTTTTTTTTTTTTTTTTTTTTTTTTTTTTTTTTTAAGTTTTTAACAAGAAATAATGTGTTAATTTATTAAGGTAAAATAAATGAATAATTTAAGGGAATATACTTTTATATCACATTTAAATAAAATTTCATTACTGATTTGTTTTAATGTTTTATGTAATTTTTTTATTGAATCGCAAATAGCAAGTTTTAATTGTCTACTGTTAATTGTATCCTTATTCATGCTACTTGTACATAAAATTTCTGAATCAACAAAGCTGTTTGATGTCACATTTAACGTCTATTTCAATTATTTTATAATTGTCAAATTTTGTGGTTTTGGGAGAAATAACCATAAAATTGTGTGCACAAGGGTGAAGCACAAGTTTTCTCAAGACGATTTCACTTATTTATAATTATTTTACATTGCAAAAATTTTCAAAATATCAGTAAATATGAATTTTATAAATCCAGCAAGTAAACTCAACAAAAAGCCAAACATTTAACAAAAGGTTTATGAACAATATTTGATTGTGAATAAGATTGTAATGAATTTAGTTTAATCAATTCTCTGAGAAATATAGCTTGTGCTCACTGTGAAATATTTTTATACACTCAGACCTCGTTAACGTAAATTACTTTTAACATGAACTGTTTCTACAATCCCCGTCAAAATGAAGATTAGTTTATTATATGAAGATTAGTTACTGATAGCATGAACTACTGATAATATAAACAAATTTTTTACCATCCTTGAGATTCATGTTAAAGAAGTTTGAATGTGTATCAATTTTACTTCTAATCTTAATCAAATTTTCCCTTTCTATGTTTTTAACCATAAACAATCTATTTTATGCACCTACTCAGCGGATTTTAAGTTTTAATTGCATTATTCACAATAAATTTTTTTTTAATTTTCCTTGAAGTTTTGCTTCACACATGGCAAAGAGGTTCTGCACTTGAAGTTAGTAGATGGGAAATACTGGATTTGATCCCAGTCTTTGTTTTAAAGACTTTGCTGTAAGTTTTCCGTGTTTTTTTCTGAAATTTGATTAAATACAGGATAAGATTACTTAGAAAGACCCTCACTCTTCCAAGTCCTATAACCTTTGTGTAGTCAATTAGCTTTAATACTTTATTACATTGTTTGCCTAAACTATAGTATGAAACACAGCACTATTGAAGCCGTAAGTTACCATGAGATGTAGATGCCAAAACAAGTCACTGCATGCCACTCACATCTATGCCTAGCACGCTTGCCAAACAGTTTGCTATAAGAGAGATACTTACCATGGTTTCCTTTGTATTCTGGTTTTCCTGTCACTCACAGAAGAAACATTGAATTTTTCTTCGGCAGGAGTTTCCAAAAACAAATTGAAGTTAGCAATTAAAATTTTTAATTTTTTAGTAATTTTCTTCCTTTAATATTTGTACAAAGCGTCAGGGTTTAACCTGGCAAAAAAATTACTTTAGCATTTTAGCGAAAATAGGCAAGCACTATTTTAGCTTTTTCGAAAGTTAATTAATTCTTTGGATACCATTGATTTATTTTACTTAGCTTTGTTATCCTCAGTTTTGTTTTCTACTCCTTTTGTTCATTGATGATTTTAACCAAGCATCTATATTTGTGACTTAAAAAATATGAATCAGGGAAACTATGTTTTGGTTTTATCAATAGAAAAAGAGGTATTCATATCATATGTGTAAAATGAAAAAGCAATTTAAAAATCAAGTAAAGTGTAGTGGTAAATACTAGTGCTAAAAATGATTCAATGAAGCAAATTCTGAATTCTAACAAACTTATAAATATTTTTGCATTTTAATTCAATCATTGAAAATTAAAAATAAATCTAAATTACTATATAAATAAGGATTCCCAAAAATTTCAGTCCTTTCGTACAGTGGTGGAAAAAATTATAAAGCCACTTGAAAATATGATATAATTAAAAAACAAAAGATCAAACATTTACAAAATTTCATACATATATATTATATGCTACAAGGAACAAAAGGAAAAAATAAATTTATTAATAACTACAATAACAAAAGGTTAGTAGACGTAAGAAAAATTTATGTACAAAGAAAGCTGGAAAAAATTATAAAGTCGATACATGTATTTCATCATTAATCGATGTGAGATCCTTTTTTTTCGATAACTGTGACTAGTCTATTGTTCATTGAATCTATCAGAACACACAAAGTACTTGCATCAATATTATTCCAGCAGTTTTTAATAGAATTCATCAAATCTAATTTTGAATTGAATTGTCGTCCATTTTTGTAACCATTTCGGGCTAAAATTCCCCAAAGATTTTCTATTACATTCAGATCGGGGCTAACAGCTGGCCATTGAAGGCATTTCACCTGGTTAGCTTCCAGCCAAGATTTAGTTGACTTCGAAACATGAACGGAAGCGTTGTCCTGCTGAAATGTCCAGTCTCCTGAAGTTATAAGATGAGCAATAGGTAATAAATTATCTCCTAACGTATCTTGATAGATAATTGAATTCATTTTGTTATGGATGAAAACAATTGGAGTGGTTCCACTGGCAGCACATGCAGCCCAAACCATTACTGAGCCACCTCCAAATTGACGCTTTGAAAAAAATATGAGGTTCCTGTCGTAAATCATGCCAAAAATATTTATAGCCATCGGGTCCATCTAAATTAAATTTCTTTTCATTGGAAAAGACAATATCTCTCCAATTTGTGCCTTCGGTTAAATGTTTTCGGGCAAAGTCTAAGCGAGCATATTTGTGGTGCTTTGAAAGAGGGGGTTTTCCTTTAAATTTTTTTAACTGAACAATGGGATTGCTACTTAAAACATTTCTTACCGTTCGGCTTGTACATGGTAATTGTAAATGTTCTTGAATTTGGGCAGACGACATTTTTTGTCCGCAAGCTAGCTTCCAGATTTGTCTTGATTGCCTTACAGTTAAGGATTTCGGTCTTCCTGTACGCTTCTTACTGCCGTAATCTTCGGGATTTCTGAGAAAACTGTTTACTGCAGCCTTGGACCTTCCTATTTTTCTTGCAATATTAGAACCAGACATTCCAACTTCATTTAAAGTTAATATTTTAATTTGTTCACCATCGGAACGTCACTAATTCGCATGTTGTGGCCCCTAATTTGCAACACCAGATACATTGATTGAACAAAGAACTATTTAACAATTTTTTGTTTCAAATTCTTGCATTATGAAATTAAAAAAAAAAAAAAAAGGTTGTAGGATAAAATAAATATGCTACAAATTTATAAGAAACTTCAGGCAATAGCTTTATTTTTTCTTCCTCTCTTTACTTTGTGTGGAGATTGGGGGAGGGGGTTGTTTATTTGTGAAAAAGCAAATTAGGATCTAGTGAAGTGTATTTTTATTGCATGTAGAAATGACAATATTTATTTTAGTAAATTTATGAATACTTCTTATGAAAATAAATTTGTCAGTCATATTTTGTTACTGGTGCAACCAATACTTTTTTTTTTTTTTTTTTTTTAAGGATTAAATGCTATAAATGAACACACACACACACAAAAAAAAAATAACATATATTTATATATAAATGAATGCTTTTTTTTTTTTTTTTTTATCGGCACCCTAAAAAGTAATAAATAAGGCAAAATTTTCTGTACTCAAACCAATTAAAAGGTAAAAATCATTCATTGTTGACAAAGTGTGTTATTATATAGTAGGATGTAGTCATCAATGATTGCTTTTTATCTTTTAATTGGTTTGAGT
Organism: Salticus scenicus; assembly: GCA_963930645.1. NCBI lineage: Eukaryota > Metazoa > Arthropoda > Arachnida > Araneae > Salticidae > Salticus > Salticus scenicus. The sequence continues at coordinate 54,545,963 of OZ005656.1, read as the reverse complement.
ACAGAAAATTTTGCCTTATTTACTATTTTTTAGGACGCATATAAAAAAGCATTCTTTTTAAATAGCAATAAACAACTTAGAATTAAACAAAAAACATTTTTAAACACTTGCCCCCGAATGGGTTCAAACTCACGACCCACTCGAGCCTTAGATTCATAGCCCAGCACCTCACAGCCACAGTATTAACAGATGAAACCCCTTTCGTTACGTTTCTGCTTCGTAGGCTTAATATATAACAGAATAGTAGCTCAACCCGGCTGAATAAAAAAGCTTTAAAGAATTCTACAAAATTTTATCATGATAAAAAATCAGTTAAAGGACACAGAATTAAAAAAATTTATTTGCTGTAGTATTTAATTTTTATTTTTTAAATCTCACAAAATAAGTACATTGACATAATTTTATTAATGAATAAAAATATTTTTCTATTTCTTTCTAGAAAATGCTGCTTCTTTCTGTCATATTCTCTGTAAATAGCACTTTGTCCATATTTGTAGGTGAAGAAGAAACCCTAGAGAAATATTAAGAAAAATATAAACAATTAGTACATTTAATATAAAATAGGAACAAAAAAGTTCAGCTTTCACTTTTCAGAAGGAAAAAAAATATATGCCATATGCCAGTTTTTACAGTAAATATATAAACAGTACTCATCGCTTAGTAAAATCACGTTTGTTTTCAGCCAAAGTAATTTTATTTTAAGCGGCTGATTCTTATATCTGACAAATATTCCCAAACTGTGGAAAAAAGTATTTCTTCCACTAATTCGGAAATAAATTTCAAAATGTAACAATAAATGGAACTAGTAAACATGATATAAATATCAAAAGATATTTGACTAATTATTAATTGAAAATTAATAAATTAATCTGTATAAAATTAAGAAACACATACTACACATAGAATTAATTAATATTTCTTACATTAATTAAAAATTAGGCTTCTAAAAAATGATCATTAGTGATTTTTTTTTTTTTTTTTTGGACAGAGAATTAAGTGTTTAAATCTTTAAAAAATGTAGCATTGAAGGCCTGATCCCAAACTTTCATTATCCATCTGAGTTTATGAACAAGTTCATAAGATCTATATTTTTTGCTTGAATCTTCCACCACTAATTTTAAATAAGAATTTTTGCCATACTAAGTCTACAAATTAAAAATGCTAATTGCTTGTAAATAGTAATGGAAGAGTTAGGGGCAAATTGCAGCCCCTGTGAAACCTGTACGAAGAGCTTTGCAATGTGGTGTATCCGTCATCACATCTAAATTAGAATTTTCATCTTTACTCGGTATTCTAATGCAACTCTTGAAGGTGAGAACTAATCCAAGATTTCAGTGGACGATAATTCAGTTGAACTTAGGAAGTTTTCATCAATCTTACTTAACACAATGAAGGAAGTCCTTGTCAAACTGTTCATGAACTTCAAAGATGCAGCATTTTTTCTTGAGAATCTTATTCAGACTTACTGCTAAGAAGCATTTTGTGACCGTGTAATTGTACTCTCCCGAAACATTTTTATGTATAGTGTAACCATGTTTTCTACATATAGCAGTGAGGATGATTCTAAAGGCATGGTAGGCTGGCAAATTGACTGACAGTTTAGGATTTGCTAAACACCCAAACATTTGGTGTTCCCTATCGTTTATTTTCTGTAAACGACAAGGTTTATCTCCCCCCCCCCCTATTTTAACACTAGACTCGTCGACTCTGCCTTTGTACAGAGGTCTCCATATTCACAAAAAATGCAATGAAAGAATAATGCATTGAATAGAAGAAACTGACAGATTTTGCTGCAGTGTTTACAGAAAATGATGCACATTAATCACAGACATCAATTTCTGATAGATTTTTTGGCTAATTCTTTTCTACTAATAACATTTAAAGCTCTGATTCTCTATTAAGTGGTTGAATTAGGCAGAAAAAAAAGTTTTATGTGTTGCATTGCAACATTAAATGTGCAACCTATTATGCAGCGCAACTGTTCTAAACCAGAATAATCTTTTCAATTAGCATTTTGTTTCATTCCATGAAAAAATCAGAGGACTGCAGCTATCACCCATGTTTCCTTATTATTATGTTATCCACAAGCAAATTCACTCCTTTAAAGCACCAATGTTTCTTGCTTCCTCTAATAACTAAAGGTATTTTATTAACAGTTCTATCATATTACATGTCAGAAGATCAGTCTAATTTTCTCGCACCCAACAATGTTTTCGGCATTGAATTCATCAGCATGTTTTGTTAAAATCAAATAAAACAGTGCAAGTTTACCAACGCATAAGATCTGAGCCGCATCATTCTTTCAACAAATCTGGCTGAACATTTGTTTCGTCGGAGTAGCATTAAAACCCACATCTTGCTTTGCTCCATGAAGTTTGCACTAAACAATAATTTTTTTATACTTTGATTTCAAATGCTTTGTGATGGATGTAGCTGTGATAGAGTCACGCGTCTTCCACTTTATCAAACAGCCATCCATAGTAATAAAATCTATAGTTGTAAAGTTCTTGACATTCATCATTCATATGAACTTTTTAGTTTCTATGCACAAAACAGTTTTTGGCACAAAAAATGGGCGCCAAAAAATTAAAACTTGGATTAACTCCTGACACCTAGTAAGTGTAAAATGCAGGCAATGATAACTTTGTTCTAAATTCCTTTATTAAATAAGTTTTCAAATATGAATTAAATATGGCAGCATCAATATTAACAAAAATTAAAAAAATTTTTGCATATATATATATATATTTATATATATATATATATTTTTTTTTACTTTAACCATATAAAAATGCACAATTATTTCTAATACAAAAATAGTACATGGAAGGGTTAAAATATTTTTCTTTTGTTACTAATTTTAGTTTTACACAAAATAACTTAATAACAAAAAATTAAATTCAAAATTGTGATAAAATACTGAATAGAATGAAATAAGAATTCATTTTAGAGTTTAGACCAAACCAAATATTAAGAATATGACAGTCATTTAATTTTTAATTAATTATAACTAGCTGGAACCTGTCGAATTTGACGGTCACTTTATTGACAGTAACGTTTCAAAAATCGTCGCATCATTATTTAAGTGTACTTCCAATTAAAACATCTAATATAATTTATGCCATTTCACTTAAAAAAAAGAAATTTCGAAAAATGCTTATAAATAGAAATACTATATTTGACATCACTTTCTAAAAAGTACTGTCAGTATGACGTCAAATTGACTGCAGATAAACAGTTGTGTTGCTTGTTTTATCTTCTATTTTCTTTAATACCAAGACTACATGTTAGCTGGCCCCCCCGGCATTGCCCGGGCCCATGATAATTACCTTAAATAAACCTTAAATTTGTATGATTTTATATCTTTAACTCAATTTTGTTAGAATTTCTATTTAAAAAAAAAAAGAATCATGAAAAATATAATCAGCTGTAACAAAAAAATTACATCGAACCAAACGAAACTCTGCTTTGTGACCCTGGTGCCTGTGACAGAACATACACTGGCCACTAATAACATAAAAAAATTCCCAAAAATTAACCTGGAACCAAACGAACCCGCCTGGTATTGCCCTATGATAATTTGTATGATTTTATATTTTTAACTCGATTTTGTTTGAATTTCTATTTTTAAATGAAAGCATCGAGAAAAAAAATAGCCATCTAAAACAAAAAAAATTACCTCAAACCAAACAGAACTCGGTCTTGTGACCCCAATGACTGCAGCAGTGTATATGCAGGCTGCTAATTACATGAAAAAACTCGCAAAAATTAACCTTGAACCAAACGAACCTCTGATTTGTGTTTCCGCTACCTTTCAGTGGCGGATTTAAGGGGGGGGGGCCTAAAACACTGACATTCAAAATTGAATATTGCAGTTGTAAATTTTTTATTGGTCTAGAATAACACTTTGAAAAATCTTAGCCCCCCCAAAAGTTAAGTTCTGGATCCGCCACTGCTGCCTTTGGCTGTCGCACTGTATAGTAGGCATGCTACACACATGCTGCAAAATCCACTTTCTTCCACCAGGGGGCGCAGTATTTGTATATGAACATCACTAATCGCCTTTAATTTCCAAAACCTTTCAAATAAAGTATCACATAGTGGTGTCAACTGTAAAATCCTTTAGTTGCACAATGTGTTCTGTACGAACATTACTAATGGTCAGGAAATACCAAGACCTTTAAAATAAGGTGCAACACGATAGGGTCTACTACAAAATCACCTAGTTCCATTTTTCACCACCAGGGGGCACACAATACTGTATACAAACATCTTCAATTAACATGAAATTTTAAGACCTTTATCACCAATCGCTGTGGATTTCCAAGACTTTTCAAATAAGGTGTTACACGGTGGTATCCCAGTGACAGAAAATTTTGTAGCTGTCTGCGACAGGTTTTTAAAATTTCATGATCTGTTATAAAAAAACTAAACCATGAAGTAAACATCTAAATTTAAAACATTTTAAATATACAACCTTTTTAATTCTTCATGTCACTTGCCGATTAGTTTCACATGGGACGGTCCGGCGATACGGTGTTCGAAGTTCGACGAAACTGACGTTTCACTCCCTCTTCTTCTCTTTTAAAGACTCGGCGCCACTGCCGCTCGAGTAGTGCCCCATTGTTGCCATTGCAATTAATAAAATTTGACAATATTTCTACAGAAGATGGAGTGAAACATTAGCTTCGCCAAACTTTGAACACCGTATCATCGGAGAACAAGCTGGGGCGTCCCATGCGAAACTAGTCGGCAAGTGACATGAAGAATGAAAGAGGTTGTATATTTAAAATGTTTTAAATTTAGATGTTTACTTCATGGTTTAGTTTTTTATAAAGTATTACAAGTCGGAACCTGAACTTTGTGTTTTTCATGGCAAAGAAATGTGTTACATTGGAAAAACTAAAATAAAAATAAAAACGTGCATTAAAGAACACTGTCACGATATCGCTACCGGAAAAATAACTACTGATTTAACGCAAATAAATAGTGACGATAATATTAAATTCGAGCAGGTGAGAAAAAAAAAGCCGGTTATCAAAACGACAATTATGCTGCAGTTAGGGAATCTGTAGAAATATATTTCGAATTTTAATAATTGCAATGGCAACGATGGGGCACTACTCGACTGGCAGTGGCGCCGAGTCTTTAAAAGAGAAGAAGAGGGAGTGAAACGTCAGTTTCGTCGAACTTCGAACACTGTATCGCCGGAGAACAAGCTGGGGCGCCCCATGTGAAACTAGTCGGCAAGTGACATGAAGAATTAAAAAGGTTGTATATTTAAAATGTTTTAAATTTCATAATCTGTCTGCGAAATTTGCATGTAATCAGGGGTGAAAACAGCTTACACTCAAAAAGCCTGAAAGCTGATAGCGGCAATCTGGAGGAGAGGGGCTTAACAACAGTGGTGATCTCGTGCAACAATAGACAATGCAATTTTACTACAGAACAATATAGTATAAACAATTATAAAATATTTAACTCATTCAATTAAATATTTTATAGCAATGTTTGACACAACACAATAAAAATAATTATAAATAATAATAGTATTAATTTTAGTTTTGATACAGAAATTTTTATAATGTAACTTTTAATATGTAACTAAAGTTTTATCTACTATATTAGTGTTTTATAAGTGTTCTTCTTTCTAAAATATTCTATTTTTGTCTGTTTTATAGAAAAAATTTTATCTTATATCTTTTTTATAAAAAAAAAAAATAAAATAAAATAAATAAATGCCTATTACGCACATACAAGATGGTTATACTTACTTCTTGTAACTAAAATGGATAAGCTCATATCACGAATTGTCTCTATACCGAGTTTGGTGGCAATCTACTCGCCCATTTTAATTGCAGAAAGCTGTTTGCAGCAAAAATTTAATGAATCTATATTTATATTTTCATAAATTTTTAGTTTAGTTATTAATAAACAACTTTTATGAATACATTTCTTTCAATAATACATACAAATAATGAATTTCTTAGAACTACTCGGTATTGGCCGAATACTTAGTCCAAATTTGGCCGAGTACCGAGTATATATCGAGTACTCGGTACAGCTCTAGAAAATTTCGCTTTGAAATGAATGAATTAAATAAGTAAAAAATAAATGGTGCAATGGTCATTGCTAAGATATGCAGACGATTGAAAGGAAAGAACAATTTTTTTAAAAACAAAGCTACTACGATGTTTTTAACTATAACTGTAGAGTTTAAAACTTTGAATTTTCAAATTATTTCAGTTTTAAGAATTTTTTTTAACAGAAATATTTTTTCTAAAGCTTGCTATTTTTAATTTTGTTCCACAGTTTTTTTGGTAGATTTGTATTAGCGGCACTAAAAAAACATTCATATCCACCTTGACGAATATATACTGCCAGCGGTTTTGTTAATCAATGTGCTACTCTTAAATAAAAGGTATTTAAAAAAAAAAAAAAAAAAATCAGGGTTATTGAAACACGTTTATTTTGGGAGAGGCAGGGTTTAAACTGGCAAAAAAAAATTACTTTAGCATATTAGCAAAAATAGGCAAGCACTATTTTAGCTTTTTTGAAAGTTAATTAATTCTTTGGATACCATTGATTTCTTTTACTTACAAGGAACATCACCCACGTGTCCAGCTCGGATTTCAATGAGAGAGAGGCGTTTCTTTCATATTTTATATGCTATCAAATTTTACTCAAAAATATGCAAAAAATTTGTATTTATACAGCAAGTGAATACTCAAATGAATAATTCAGTTGAAATAATTTTCAGTACTACTATAAATTTTCATTTGTAACTTAAACATGAAAGCGCAAAATCATTTTGCTAAATCATTTAGTATTTTCAAGCCACACCCAAAGGTGGAGCTTACTGTTGATATGTGGCTGATGTGGTTTTTAACATTTTAAAAATTCAATAAATAGAGAAAACATGGATGATAGCAAAAATTTCTGTGATCAAAAATATTTGGTACATGCCCTCTATCAGAAATTAAAGTTTCATTAAAATCACAGCCAGACACAATGTTCCTTGTTAGCTTTGTTATCCTCAGTTTTGTTTTCTATTCCTTTTGTTCATAGATGATTTTAACCAAGCATCCATATTTGTGACTTTAAAAATATGAATCAGGGAAACTATGTTTTGATTTTAACAATAGAAAAAGAGGTACTCATATCATACGTGTAAAATGAAAAAGCAATTTAAAAATTAAATAAAGTGTAGTGGTAGATAATTGTGAAATACTAGTGCTAAGAATGCTTCTATGAAGCAAATTCTGAATTCTGCCATACTTTTAAATATTTTTGCATTTAACCCCTTAACCTACAATGACGGGCATAGCCCACGTACGATGGTCGGGCCAGAAGTGAATATTACGGGCATAGCCCGCGTACGATGGTCGGGCCAGAAGTGAATATTACTGGCATAGCCCGCGTACGGTGATCGGGCCAGAAGTGAATATTACGGGCATAGCCCGCGTACGATGGTCGGGCCAGAAGTGAATATTACGTGGAATATTTTATACGCAATTACAGTCTGATGCAATAATTGTTTATTACAAAATGTTTATTTATACAAAATTAGTAATCTGTAACGGTATGATATAGTTCAAAACATTCTGGTACATGTAACGGAACTTTACACTTTTTACACTCCCATGTTGTTTCCTTATGTTTTTTATTTTTGTGACAAACTGTACAACGTTTTGACGGTCTTGATTTAGAGGGTGTTGGATGAATGTGCTTTGGAAAATGAGCCCAGTCCTTCGCGTACAGTCTGTCTGGCGCATCTCCAACAGATGATACGCCTCGTTCTCTATAAATCGTTTTTGGCATATTCTTCAATAGAGATTTGGCTATATTGATCCTATAGTCGACATAGTATTGTTTCTTTCCATCATTCAGGTTTTTCCATAAAATGTAGGAGTTAAAAAGACCAATATCAAACAGATAAAAAAATATTTTTTTGTATCCTTTCATGTATTTCCGCATTACTGGAAAACATGCCAATATTTGATCTTGGAGATCAATTCCGTTCATTCCGTTTTTGTACTCTGCAATACAACTCGGTTTTAGGGTGTGGTTGGATCCTTGGGAAATAATTTTGACTGCTTCATGTTTTGTCAACATCATATATACATCTCGCTTATCTTTCCATTTTATAGCGAGTATTCGGTTGCAGATTCTTATTACGTATTCCCCCCTTTTTAATTTTACACTGCACAAATCTTTTGGCATATTCTTCCTATTCGAACGTACTGTGCCAATTACATTTGTTTTATATTTATGTGATAACGTCATAAATAATTTTGGGGAAGAATACCAATTGTCCATGTATAAAGTGTGACCCCTGTGCAGCACTGACTCAGCAAGCTCTTTGACAACACATTCCGAAGCGCTGTCATCACAGTTTATTTTATCTTTGCCGGTATATATTTTAAATTGATAACAATAGCCTGACTCAGACTCACATAATTTATAAATTTTGACGCCAAACCTTGCCCTTTTGGATGGATTGAATTGCTTATACGATAGACGCCCCCTGAAATTCATAAGCGCTTCATCAATAGAAATGTCTTTTTTCATTATATACACTTCTTTAAATTTTTGATTCAAAAAATTAATAACAGGTTTAATCTCTCTCATTTTATCGGTATTGGCAACCAGATTATTGTTTGAGAAATGCAAAAACCTTGTAATTTGTAGATATCTCTTCAAAGGCATTGATTTTCTAAATATGGGCGTTTCGATAACAGCCCTCTTCGACCAATTCATTTGGATTCTTGGTTTTTTTTACCTGTGACATTATAATGGTCAAGGCGAAATATCTTTTCATTTCGGTAGAGTCTACAGGAAACCAAGCGTCGTCGATTTTTCATGTTGTATGTGGATTTTCTCGTATTTGATCTGCATACTGGTTAGTTTCGGTCACAATATTGTTCCAAAATATGTCATCAAATATTAGATTAAATATATCAAATTCTCCTCCACTTCCTCCTAATTGACATAAGGCTCCCTCTGTAAGGCCAGGAGTCATCGTATAGTCCCAGATTTTTGGACTATTTCTTATTTCCTTCCAAGGCCAGGACTCTGGTAGTTGATCGTCATCGGATGTATCATCAATAACTAATCGCCTACACTTTTTTCGAACTCGACATATATCGTCACTACTGTCACTTTCGTTAGCAAAATTATCAGCACAATTCTCACTGCTTTCATCACGAAATCTCTTTCTTGAGAACATCTTCGTGGGAGGATTCCCTGACACCACAATACTACACGAATTACTATCCCCGGCTACAGCCGCTAACAACCAATTTCCCACTCACTTTTTCCAACTAACCTTCTACTAACTCCCCTCCAACTCACTCTCTTACTCTCCTTCCAACTAACTTCTAGCCGCTAACCTCCTTACTATTATCTCATCCAACTCCTTTTATATCAATCACTTTCCAAAATATTTTATAAAATTAACATATCACAGTTTACAATTTCATTTGTCATTTATCATAGGAACTAGCTCTATTGATCAGCCGAATCCTAAATTCTTCGCATTCATGTTTTACTTGCAAAGTGCGAATTTTAATTGTAGCATTACGCTAACTTTGCTATACCTCACAATGTGACCAAGAACAACTTGACACTGATCACGATCTGAAGAGATAACAGAAATACATCACGAGCCTTGTCTGTGCTATCTGCAAACCGCGATCGTCCTACCACTGGCGATGCCCGTCAATTTTACGATTGGCCCAATCAGCGTGTTACACAAGTGGTGAGAATTACCCGAACGCTGCGCGAGCTTGTATACGATTTCGGCCCAACATCTTTGAATCTAAATCGTAGATATTAAGGGGTTAAATTCAATCATTAAAAATTAAAAATAAATCCAAATTACTATATAAATAATGATTCCCAAAAATTTCAGTTCTTTCGTAGTTTTTGCCTGCAAATATTACAAAAAAAAGAAAATCTGAGTTATTATATAGAGATATTTTATATAGTTATCCAGTTTTAGCTTTTTAGCGAAATTCTGACCAACATGTTTTAGCAAAATATACCTTTTAGCAAAATGCTAAAAAAACTAATGGCAGTTTAAACCCTGGGGAGAGGACTGGGTCCAATAACCGGTATGCTAGATCATATATATATATATATATATATATATAATTTATTTTTCTTTTTAAAAATTTGAGTAAAAATTCTGTGCTTATCGGTAAAAATTACTTAAAAAGACCAAATATATATTTAATAATTACAAATGTAAAATCTTTCTTACCAATCTCTTAAAAATGGTATTGTTGCTTAAGTCATCAGGCAGGTATGAGCGAAAGTCTTGCAAAATTTCACTTTAGTCAGTTTTCTGTTTCATCTAAAATGAAAAGTGAGTATACTAGCCTAAAATTCTAAATTTATTAGAATTATCTACTTGTCAATTAAAGAAAATAAAACAGTAACTTAAAAATTAAAACACCCTGACTTGTCCTTTTTTGTTTTCTCTCTTTTTTTTTTATATTTGTGTGTGTATATGAGAGAGAGAGAGGCAGGATTATAAACACAAGTGCTATTGAACACGTGAAAATTTCATGTTATGGTAAGTTAACGTAAATAAGCCAGTAGTGGAAAAATTATCCTGCATTTCAGAAACTGTCAAAAATACAGCATATTTTGGAAATTACACATTAAACTCAAATGTTTATTTCCTTTTCTAGTGAATGTCACATATTTTGGAAATGGACTTTTCAAATTTTGCTTATTAGCAGTGAAATATTAATTAATTTCTGTAACTGCTGACAGAAAAAATACATAATTACACACAATCTATGTACAAGTCAACTCCCTCTAATCTGCAAAAGTTTTGTTCAAAAGTTGTGCAGATTAGATTATAGGATAAGTCACTGTCTTTGTTTACATTTTTCTTTTGCAGATACAAAATCAATCATTATTAATTCATAAACAGACATCAAAATCAAAACATAATTTTTTATAAATTTTAGAGTAAAATATTTCTTCAATAATAATAAAACCAATCAAACATATTTATACGTGAAGATAAATAATTTAAGCATACTCAAATAATACAAAGCAATTTAAAATACAAACATGCATATTTATAAAAAATTAAATAAATAAATAAAAAGTATAGAAATAAATATATCTGCCATTAATTATTTTTAATTTTGTTAAACACTGATGTAATAGTGGTTTGTTTTAAAATTTTATATACTTTCCAGATGTTCTTTGGCTTGACTTGGAAGTAGTCCATAAGAATTGTGGGATAACAAATATCAAAATCTCACTATTTTTTACCCAATTGTGTTTGTAATAAGTAAGGATTATATCTAAATATTTTAATAAAAAAAATGGGCACAAAAAAGGGCGGGGGGGGGGGAGATGTGGCTGATTTACTTTTTTTTAATACCAGGTTATCAATTTCTTTGTTTACATAAAAAATAAATAAATGAATAAATAACTGCAGATTATAGGTCTGCAGTTTAAAAGGAACTGACTGTATATCAGAAATTAGTTCCGATTAAACATAAATTATATATTGAACATAAATCAGCGGCAAAATAGTTTCAAAATTTGGTAAATATCATCAATTGAATATTAAAATTAATATTTAATTAATTAACAGTGAAAAAAAAAAGGATGATAATACATTTTTGGATCTAAAATAAATAAATAAATAAAACGGTTAATGTACACATTTATAAAACAAAATTTTTAATTAATAAATACACTTTATATATCCTATATATATATCAAACATAAAGCCTGAGTTCTTATCTTTCAAAATACAGGTTTTAAACTTTAAAGAAATTAAAAAAAATAAATAAATACGATTTAAAAGTATTCTACAGATAGGTTAAATGATTATACATACGACCAGAGGTGGATGAAATAACAAACTTTCTGTAAACACTAAATTAAAAAAAAAAAAAAAAAAAAAAAAAAAAATGCATAAAGTAAAAAAGATAAATAAAACTATAAAATAATAAATATAAGGTAAATAAAGCATAAAATAACTTAAAATAAAGCGTAAAATAGATTAAAATTAAGGCTGAAAGAGCTTAAAATAAAGCATTTAATTCATATCATAAAAGGAAAGGAGAAATTTCTGGTCATGAGTTTGCCAGCATATTTAGATCCTGTTCAGTCCCTTAAATTGTTACTTCTACGCACAAAATGCCAGTCTTTCTGTGAGCCAAAATAACAGCTTATTGCTTCAGATATAATTGAGCCACAATTTGTCGGAAGAGGACCATTAACTGATATCATCTCATGTCTCCTCAGTGATTTGTCATCGCCTGCTGATATGATATTCATATGTTGGCGTTAGGGATTCACAAACAGATTCTACTGAAGATATCATCGATGCTATGCATATTAAATGCATTATAAGTTCTATGCTTCTGCAATAGCTGCCGATGCGAAAGTTTCCGCATATTAGTTGTCAATGCTGAAGTTTCTGCATCAGCTGCCGAGATTTGCGTAAAACATACACTATTTTCTGAAACAGTAGCCAAGATTTCTGTAATAGTACAGTGGTGGCAAAAAAAATCTTTACACTTGAGCAGCAAGAAAAAAAACTGTACATGTACAATTGCCGTTCCCGCCATCAAAATGCGTCGAACCCCAGTGATGAGAGTGTTAATAGAATCAGAAGTCGTCTGTGATCGACAACACAACGTCTCATCACTGGGGTTCGACATATTTTTATTGCAGGAATGGCAATTGACATGTTAAGTTTTATTGCCGCTCAAGTGCAAAGATTTTTTTTGTTAGCACTGTAGCCAAGTTTTCTGTATCTGTAACAGCTGCCGAGATTTTCGTATAGTTAAATATCGATTTTTGACCAATGGACTATTTGTTTGTCTTATTTTCATTTAGATGTTTCCGCTGCAGATGAATTTTGATAATTTTTTTTATGAAGCTCTTCTCAACAAAATCAATACTCTACTTTCCGCTTTAAACTTGGGTAAACTAATTTTTTAAATGAAATGTAACACATATATTAAAAAAAAGGGGGAGGAGGAGAGGGTGAATTGTTTAAAATAAGCAGACAACGGCATGTAAATGCCACACTTTTCTACAGCAAACAGCAACATGATACGCCATGAGTTTTCCACATGAGAACAAACTCCATATGTTTTCAAACGAGAAAATTAAACTATAGTGCAAAACTAAATGCCACGCCCCAGCACAAGCTATATCAAAGTATGAGTTATGTAGTTACTTCATAACCAATTAGCATCGGCTCCAACATCGCCCAAAAGACACACAGCTGTGATAATGATAGTTACCTCTAGAGCTGAATGTCGCTCACAAATTCCAACATATCACATGCAATTTAGAGTTACGTTTTCGATTTGAGTGACAACAGTTTAAAGATTTTCCGTTAACGGCATTCCCACGTTCATGTACAGTCACCCAAAAAAAAAACGCCACCCCCCCACCTAATTTCGCCGTAAATTATCGTAGAAACATTTGACTGGTACCGATCGATTTGTAATAACGTCTAGTTTATAACGGTATAGTTAAATTTTGTCTAAGGGGTCGTCTACATATTAAAACTGGCATTAACTTCATTTTCTTCGATGGCAACCCCTATTTTTGACTTCATATTCAGATTTCTGAGATCAAGGCGGTTCGAAAAACATACCTATTTATATAGCTTAGATCAATTTTAAATAGAGTTACACGTGAAAATGTATTAGGGGTCCGTCTATACATTTAGAAAATATAAATCACGATCTATCACCCAGTATACATTATTTATTAAGTTTCACACCGGAAACAAATATTAGAAATATTAATTACAAGATAAAAAAAATGACGAATTCACAGAACTTTCTGAGTTAGTTTATGAATTAAAAGATTTTTATTGGTTTCTATTGATTAAACATCAGATAGTTCACTTCATACGAAGAAAATTAAATAGCTTGAATAGATATTAAAATATCTATCAAAAGAAAAAAAAAAAGATGAATGGTTTTAAATTTGTTTGAAAATTCAAAATTATTTTAACTCAAGCTGACGTATAATTGTCTGAAACGGCGACACTCAACCTGGTTCCCACGGCCGTTTCACAGTGACAATGGGAGTTTGTTCTCATACTGCAGTATTTTCATTTTCTTTAATTGACTTTTTTAAAATATTAAAACAGATTTTTTTTATTTTTATTTATTTATTTTTTTAATTAATTATTATTATGTTTTTTTTTTCATGACATTATTAAAAACTTTTACATAAATCTCCACGATATTCTTTTGCTTTTATATTTTATAATGTGTAACAAATTAATATGTAAAATAATAAATCCTACTACTTAATGGGGTGCTCTAAAATTCTACACTTTAACACAGATGCCGAAGTGAACGGTGGGTGTAGAAAGGCTGACTACCCTTAATCTAAATCTTCACTTGAAAAGGTCAAAATGTTACATAACTTTTTTTTTTTTTTTTTTTTTTTTTTAAGGAAAAAAGAAGAAGATAAGGAGGAGAAGGAAAGATCAAAATGAATATAAAGCATATTAAACGTTAATACCCTTTAAACACTGGAAAAAGGCGGGGTTTTGTATTGTGTGTCATTTGGGAGCTGTAGAGTGCCAGAAAATTACTTTATGTAATAAAACTTTTCATTTAAAGGGTATTTAAAGCAGTATTATATTTAATACATAGACTATTCAGAAAAAAAATACCATTCATCTGGTTCATGAAAAATAAAGAACATTTTCTGGCATTGCTCTATGTATATACATTCTTGTCAACCTATCCCGGAAGATTACTGGTCCCGCCCCTTTCAGTACATTTTTTTCACATCAGTCTTTTTAGAGCTGTGTCAGCCATCGGTGGCTGACACTGATCTTTCCATTTAGGCTAAGTCAGCCGGCAGTGTAAAATATGATATAAAACTACAGAACTTACATAGTTTTAAATAATTACTGACAATTTATTTAAAATTTACTTCATGTTTTTTTTTTTTTTTAATAGAATTTTTATAGGATTATATCGTTAAGGCCTAATGGGGTTTATTGAAACTCGATAAACATAACACGCTTCTAAGCAGCACGTGTGGCCTGAATGGGATTTCCATAAGAATTCGCGTGGCGCTCAATGAGTTAATCGTAAATGTATTTGAAGTTAATTACTCTAAAAATTAAATTGTGTACACACAGGGGCGGGAACTAACAATGTTACGGGTTAGGCTGGCAAGTATGCATATATATTTTGCTTGATTTATAAAAATTTATAACACATTTTCTTCTTTTTTTTTTAGTATTTTGTGTTTATATCTCTCATTAAAAATAAATACAATATTCATATATAAACATTTCCATACAGTAATGTATATAAACATATTGATTAAAGAAGATTTGTTGATATTATATAATTATTCTTCTATCTGTATAGTATATTAACACAAATATATTTTGTAAATTTCGCAGCATCGAAAAACAGCAACATAGCTTCCATATCAAGGTTTAATGTAAATAGCCACGCCTTTTCACAAATTTTCTAAAACTTTATAATATAAAGCAAAATAATTTTGCATATTTGTAATTAAATCATTTAAGTTTTGTCTTCAATAATCGATGTAGTAAATACCATTGTGATTTATGCATACCAGCGTCACATATAGAGTCAAATAGGAATATGCAAATTTGTCTTTTTTTTTAAATAGTGTTTCAGCGAATCAGAGGCGGGGCTTCTTTTCTTTTGAAATTCTTTCACAATCCCTCGCCTACATTGTGATAACTTTACAAAAATATTCCAATTTGTATAATAAACATCGAAATATTGCCTAGGAAACAATAAAAATAACATAAAGGTAAATTAAAATAGTTTTCCGTCAAATTATATACAAGCATTTACTTATAGAGGATACAGATTATAACAAGTGACGGCCCCCTAACAGAAATAAAAAGTGAAATATCACTGTAACTCAAAAAATAATGTTAGGAACGAGCTGTAAATTTGGAAACCCATGTTTTTGATGATGCCCGTTCTATTCGTGCAAAAATTAACATAGGTCATAATTCATAATTTTTTCAAATATGAATTTATTAATAATTTTCATAATTCAAAAAATGTATTTTTAGCAAAAATTTGCATGGAATATGTTTGGGTTACTTCATTCTAACGAATAAAAAAAACAGAATTTAAATATCACAATTATTTCGGAAGATATGATTTAATGTTTGTCACATTCATTTAACATTAGCACCCCCAAACTTTGACAGCTTATAACTCTATGAAAAATTGAGCGAAATATATAAACTATACCATTTTCCGTGATGATTTGATCCAAAGAATTCAAATAAATTATAAAAAATGGGGGTTACCATTTAAAAAAATGAAGTTGATGTCAGTTTTAATATGTAGACGACCCCCTAAGTAAAATCTAACTAAAACATTATAAACTAGACGTTATTACAAACTGATTGGTACCAGTCGCATGTTTCTACGATAATTTACGGCAAAATTAGGTGGGGGGGTGGCGTTTTTTTTTTGGGTGACTGTACATTATCCACTTTTGCATATGACACTATTGTTGGTTTAAATACATAATAAATGCACTCAATCAATGAGAACAAGCAACTACAAAAATACATTTAGAAGAAAAAAAAAAGCCTAAATTAACAAAAAAATCTTTTTCTTTTTTTTTCATTTCATTTTAAAAAACGTGAAAATAAATGCATATTATCATGCACGCTTTAAGCAGAAGTGAGGAATCCATGGAAAATTTTACAAGCTAGAAATACAAAGCTGTAAATTTATAATACAATAACAGTTACACGATAGGCCCAGTAGTTAAATAATTTATTGTACCAACTTAGAAAATTGAAACTATTTGCTCTTAAAAATGTTAGACCAGATTTACTATTGTAATAAGTGACAGCAACTAATGAAATAACAAGAATTTAGTTTTTATAATCAGAAATGAAAGAGAGAAAAAATACATTTTTTTATTCCTAGTATATACATAAGACTTTTTCTTTAAGTTGTTAAATTAGTAATAGAAATGGTCAAAAGTTATAGCCTGCAGCAGTTACTATTATGCTCAAAAATTCACAGTGGAAAAATTCTTCAAATCAATTTTATGCCTTGTTTATAAAAGAAACTTCATGTTTACCTCACTGCGTCTATGATTTAAGAGAAACAAGAAATGCGATAGCACTTAAAATTTTACTTACAACATAAAAAAATCCACTTACTAGTGGCAAGTGGATTGCTGTAATTTAAAGTTTTATAGTAGGTACGTAATAGTCACAATAAATATTTTCAAACTTATCCCTGGGTAGATTATTTTGCAACTACCCAAAATTTTATGTATGTAGTACTAAACATGTTAAGTTGAAAACACACTACATATAATCTAGTACATTTTTAACAAATTCTTTCATTATTATATTAACATCTCCTATATATCATGATTACTTAGGTCTTATTTACCTTTTATTTTTCCACTCTTAGGTCTTATTTACCTTTGTAACAGAAAGCGGATTATTTTGATTATTCTTTTCTTATTTCAGAATTTAATTGAATATAATGTAATGTTCATTGCAAAATATTCAATGCAGAAATGCATGATCTGCAACCTTTATAATATATAACGATGTATATTGCAATTACACTAAGTACTGCTTGCTGCAAACGAGTTAAAATCATATAAATGACTCACAATATTTTCCCAAGATTTTGGAGCTTTTACATTACTTTTTTATGAGATGGGTAAATAGTTTATCACTAAACTTAACATGCAACGTGGAATAGTCTAATTAAGCCTATTACTATAAATGTTTTACTCTCTATATTGCATAAAATTAGGACCATAATGTCGATTAATTTTTAAAACTTCCAGAATACGTAATAAAGAACAAAATTTCTTACCTGAATCAATTATGAAGACCCGAAATATCTAGAATCAGAAGAACGAAGGAAAAACCACAATCCACATGCTCCAAACCACCACAAATAGACAACATAAACAACGCCATGACAACACGAAGGCAGCGTTCAGTTCAGTTATGCGGCGGTTGCGGTTATGACAAAAATATGAAGCTATTTCGATAACATTTCGATACTTTAAAAAAGGATGTCAAAAAATTAACATGCTTCTGATATCAGATTAGTATCACATTTAAGACAGGTTAGTGTTATGTCGTAAATAAGTCGAAGTTTAGATATCGTTTTGATAACAAATATTTGCACTGAAATTGCATATCATAAAGTCGGTATCCTTTTGGATACTTTAAAGGCATCAAGTAGAAGACATAACTTTATTTTATCTTGAAAAGGTACCTAAACGTTAAAAGAAAATCGACATATCTGACACATCTGACATCATTTTGACACGTTTTTGACACTTCTGTGTTTGCTGGGGAGTATTATTTCGGGAATTATCGTGATGACAAAATTTCCATCATGTACATATATTCATATGTACAGATAGATAAATAGATAAACGAAGTGACTTCGGTACGTCGATTTTTTAATTAAATCAATCTAAAAACGAGGAAATCTCGATTATTACTTTATCTGGTTTATAAACTAAAAAATGAAATTATTTCTTTCAACAAATATTAAGTTATTAAACCGCGCTCTATAAGTATATTTTGAATAAAGATATTCTGCAAAGAAACATACCACAAACTCTGAAAGTGATAACGGAAAAAAAGAATTACTTCAATTTTAGTACCTTACAAAAATAGTAAATATAATGGAATTTTGTTTTATGTGTAATATTAACGAGTTCTCGTTTTCACCAAAAAATCCCTAGAGTATTCAGAATGCATATAGCTGTATTCGAATTGTTAACGTTATTGATTAATGTATGAAGGGATGCCATTTCAAGGAATGAAACTTTTACATATAAAAAAAGAAATGCTCTAAATTTGGTTTTCTAGAAGATAATATTTCAAACAGAAACTGTTTAGAACAAGATTATTAATATTTCCAACTGATTTAATATATATATATATATATATATATATATATTAATTTATAGTAAAATTATATTTGTTCTAGCAGTCTGCTATTACTGTAACGCAAAAAAAAAAAAAAAAAAAAAAAAAAAAAACTGCGACATCGTATACAACTTTTAGTTCAAATATTTATTTATTTATTATACAGTGTAAATCAACGATAATCTTTTCAAGATATAAAGAAATGTAACGTTTATGAGGGGAAAAAATAATGAATAAAATTAATTTATTTATTTCTTCCTTTCTTTTTTTAATAGCATGAGCATACTTTATGACACGCAAATTCTTATCGTATTTTTACCCAAAAAATAAGATTCAGAAATAGTTCGATTATAAAAACAGTGAAACAACTCAGTTTGATTTCTTACAAAAGTTAATGTGTAAAAAAAAAGAGTAATGTATCTAATTACATTATCGCTTAAAGATTATTATCAAAATGCAATAATACCGGAATTAATTGCTTTCGCCCTCATAGAATTTGAATTACAGTAAGAAATTATACGTTTCTTGCATTCTGGGGAATAAAAAATAAAGTTACGTTATTTTCTAAAAGATTTTTTTTTTGTTTATTTGCACACACTTTATTATATATAGAAAAAAAAAAGTTTATCTTTCTTTTACTGATAATTAGTAAGCGAAACAAACCGATGCTTCACTAGATGCTTCATTCACATGTTTATTTTTTTTTTCTTTTGTCGATTTATTTTCTAATAATCTGAAGCATGTTATTATAAAGCAGATGCTTAATATCATTAAGTAAATTATTCTTCATAAAACAACAATACTTATTTTTAAAAAGCGTGTGTAGTTTTTGATGAGATTAACGAATTTAATACATTACTTTTTGTTGTGCAGAAATGAAAATGTGTTTATGTATGATAATTGTTTTTCAAAACAAATTTAAAAAATAAGTGTTAGGAGAAAATTTTGTTTCTAATATTTGATATACATATTTTTTTAATTGTCTTTTTCGTTTTATTAAAATATTTTGTTAAATGTAGCTTTCTTTTTTCGTCATCATGCATAAAATAAACATTTTTTTTTTCGTCATCATGCATAAAATAAACATTTCTTTTTTTTTTTTTTTTTTTTTTTTTTTTAATTTATATTTCTTCAAAATTTATTAAGATATATTGTTTTATGTAATTTTCTAATATTCATTGAAACAAAATATTTCAGTTAGTAATTAACCTTTATCTAGCGTATTATGAAATAGATACAAAATATATCTGGCAGATATATCTCTGGTTTCTTAAATGTATTTTATATATATAATTAGTAATATGTATAGTAAAAACTTTGAGTATCATCTCACAATAGTAATTAATAGAGAACTTGTGTGGCAGTAGTTTAGTGTCACAATGGTATTTAGGAGCCGAAAAAGGTATTTGATTTCCAAAAAGTGAAGAAAAAAAAAAAAAAAAAAAAAAAAAAAAAACTTTTTATTTTCTTTATATTTTTCTAAGATGAACGGGAGTCTCTTGAAGTAATATAGAATTAATTATAACACACATGAATATCGTTAAAAATTTTAAGCAAAAATATCAAAACATCGAGAGCCCTTTATAAAAGCTTTCTGGAGAGAAATCGGCTATATTTAGCATTTAGTGGCTTGTAGCGATGTCAAAGTGTAGTATATACATTATATTATTATAAATACCTTTGGCATTTCTAACATAATTGTATACGGTTTTTGAACTAATTATGCTTTAAAATATCATCCGTAGATAACGTGTAAAACATAATAAAAATATTGAAAAATTTTGAAAAAATTACATTATTATTAAAATAATAATAATAATATTTTAATAATATTTCATTAAAATATGGTAAACCATTTTACTTAAAAATTATACTATTCTTTATCTATTTATTTTTAATACTTATTTTATAAACTGTCATTTAAATAAATACTTACCGTTTCATTGTTTATTTTTTCGAATTATTGACAATTTTTTTTCTAAATACACAAAAGTATGACGGACTGATTAAAAAAAAAAAAAAAAAAAAAAAAAAGAAAGAAAAAGAAACTGTATATTCAAACAGTAGAAACATTAAAATATATTTAATGAAGATTTATTTTAAGTTGTTTAGTATAAATTAATACTGAAATAGTAAAGTTTTATAAAACAAAACTAATATCTAAAGCCTGAAATTTGCAACAATTTTTATAAATTACATAATAACCATTTTTGATTTCTTTCTTTCTTTTTTTTTTTTTTTTTTTTCATTTATATTGCTTTTATGGAATCCTCTTATTAGTTCTTTATCGGACAAATGTTTCTGATTTCTAAATCTATGTCTTAATTTATTTTAATTTACTTATTTATTTATTTATTTATTTATTGTTACAATAGTCTTACATATATAGTGAAGTTGACTCGAGAGATTTATCGTGCTATTATTCTATCCTGAGTGGGATCTGTCACGCGACAGTTAAGCACTAGCTTATGTAAAGCGCAAAGATTTGCATTTGCATAGCCAGTGCAAATCCACCAAGTTGGCACATTTGACGCGGATCGGCTACTGCAGTGAACGCCGTTGGGAGTGCAGCTTTATGGGTGACTCGGGCGTCCTCGGAAAGTAAACTAGCTCATCTAGTCGCCAAACCGGGAATTGCGAAGATCTGAGGCCACCGGGCTTGAAATTGATTTCCAAATCTGGTCCTGAGACGGTGAAGTTTCGTAATCTTTGTTTTCATTCCATAGTTGGGCTACCTGCATGATGTTTTACGACAGTCATATCACTATTGTAACATGTGAGGCTTCAAAATGGGAAATGGGACGCTACTAGCGGGATCGAATGAGCTCACTAGAAACTGGGAGGTTTTGGTGGTTAGGCACTTGCGCCACTCATCTTAGCGCACTATGATTTTTATTATTTTAAAGTGGAGTTAAATCAAGAAGAATTACATGAGCATCAATAACTTACATATTGAAATAAATTTCCATCTCGTCTCACTATATGCAGATGTTTACTAAAATTCTTTCCTGGATGATGACACTTTCATTAGTTTTAGTCGCATAAAATTTGTCCACCCTACGAAAACGCTAATAGTTGGTAATTGCTGCACCAAATAATATAGATCCGCAAATTCTCATAAAATTATTGATTAAGATGAAAATATTAGTTTCTCGTTGAATCCCCCATAATTTGACAGAATACCAAAACACAGTGAGTGTGAAAATTTGAATGAAAAAAATAATAAGGAAACTATAATTACTTAATAGACATGGGTACTGATTCATTGTTAAAATTATAAGTCATAATGAAACATGTATAAACAAGATGGTACAAAACCAACAACGGTAAAAGGGCAATGAGCAAAAAAAAACCTATTTATGTCGTTTTCTTCAGAAGTATAGGTTTGATCAAAGCAATCGAACTGAAGAGAAAGAAAATAGCAATAGCTAAAAGGTACACAATTAAATGCCCAGACGTTCTCCAGCAAATTAATGTAAAAGGAGGGGGGGGGGTGCAAGAGAATCATGCTTTACAGAGATAATGCATCTTTTCATACGGCAAATTTAACGGTCTTTTTTTTCCCCTTTTTTAAAGAAAAGAAAGAAAAGTAAACCATCCATTCTTTGTCACTGATCTTGCTACATGTGACTTTTGGTTAGTTTTTAGTTTTCTACTATACTCTAGATATAGAAATCTAAGGTAATAGTGATTTTTTTTCCTTAAAGTATTTACAGTGATTTACAGTTTACCAATGTATTTAAAGTGATTTGACCATGGTAGGAGGGTGGTACAGAGGCGAATTTTTATACTATTTATCTCTATTAGCAGTTATCATTGCATTTCCTCCACGTGAAAAAATAATAACTTCAGTTTTGGTAGTATTAAATGCTATTCTCCATTTATAAAACCAATTAATAATAGTTTTAAAGGTATCGGGAAATAGCCGAAATAGCATAACGGCATAAATTTTGCTGTTTACACTTGAAGCAAAAATACAGGTATCGTCTGCGAAAATAGCCAGAGTTATGTAGATAGTGAGGAATATCATTGATATACAGGTACATTGATATACATTGCTATGTCCAATATATAACTTCGAAAAAATAGGGAAAATTTACTTTAAAAAATAAGTGGTATGGAATAAAGACAGGGCTAAAAATACTCCAGAATAAATAAAATATTGGCATCTATGTAATAAATGTATGTATATTAAAATGCGATTACATATATATAAATATCCGTTTGATTTCTTTATAAATATTAACAAATAACAGTTTAACTTAAGACTTTTGATAGCATAAAATTATTTTGCCCAAAATATATCTAGTTGTAAAAATTTACAGTAAATGAATTATCACGTGTTGCGTAATTTGTTTTACAAATTATTAATATTTCGTACACGTCATAAGTTTTATTTTTTGAGAAAAATATTTTTACAGCAAAAAGCAATCTAATAAATTTTAACATCAATTTCAATGAGAAGTTAAAAGAATGTAATATTTTCTATTATGTTATTTGCGTAAAAAAATAAAAAAATAAATGAATAAAAAAGCCTTTTATCGACGTTTCATTATTTGATATTAAAAATACAGCTCCTCTCCATAAACTAATCATTTATTCAATTGTGTTGATAGCTTTGATGTGCTAAACAGCTCTTGATCATTACTTAAAGGATATGACTCGCCAAATCTGTCCGCCACATTCTTGCTCCTAAATGAATAATGAATGCTACGCGTATCTGCTAAATTTTCTTTTATGTTTAAGATTTTGTTTTTTAAGTATAACTTATTTAAAGAAGACCAAGTAAAAGTTATTTAATAAAACCTCTAAGGTTTCATCGAACATTGTTTTTTTCTTTATAAATAATCTTTAAAAAATATTTCAATAAAAAAAATGGCCGCATACAGAAACTTCTTCTTACATAGCATTTGCACGATCTACATATATATATATATAGAGAGAGAGATAGAAAGTTTTTTATATGCCTCTTTATTTATTTATTCTCAAAGACGAATTGCTGTGAAAATATTGAAAACATTATACAGAACTATTTTCAGAAATAATTTTGAAAGTCTTTTTAATGTGAGCATGTTTACACACATATTATCTAAATGTATCTAATTTATTTCAGAACCTTCAAATACCTGTTTATAAATTAATATAAATAATATTTTAAATAATAACATTTAATTTAAATATGATTCTCACTTTAGCTATTTTAATTTAAAATACCTGAAAGACTTTATTCTAAATAATAGAAGATCTTTCATATTAAATAATGCAAAGTTTTATCTATATACTAATAGGTAAACATGACATTTATAGTACACTTTTAACATATTAATTATTGGAATAGAATATTGAAAGTGGTATCATTCGGAAGCTATGATTGGCCAGATTTTCAGAATATAAAAATTATTTTCTTACCATGTCAACAAAGTATGCAAAAAAAAAAAAAAAAAAAATATTTTATACACGTATTCTTTGTATTTAAAAAAAAAAAGAAAAAGAAAAAAAAAGAAATCATGAAGTAGAATGTTGTTAAAACTAACAATTTCTTAAAACTGAAATAAAATCATCGACACAGTAATTTGTATAGATGTAGCATCAATATACTCTCCACTACTGATTTTTCATTCTTAGAGACAGTCCCCATTAGAGTGTTAGAAATTTGAGTGAATGAGAGGTAGATCGAAAATTTATACTATTGAACATACACGAAAATTAAAGAGAATTTGATATATGAAAGTTCTATTTATTTTTACTTTCTCTTACCCATAAGGTAGAGAAAGTATTGTTTTTGGGTCAAATTTTCGAACGCGAGATTTTGTTATATTTACACGTTTTGAGGTCCCCTGAATACGAAAATCATGTTTTTAGCAAATGGTCTGTGTGTCTGTCTGTATGTCTGTGTCTGTCTGTGTGTCTGTGAGTCTGTCTGTTATCAGCATATCTCAAAAACAAATTATGACAGAAAGTTCAAACTTGGTATTCTAAATGTGTATCATATAGGGATGCTACAGTAAGCTTTTCGTTAAGATCAAGCAAATGGTTCGTGTACAGGGACAATCAAGATAATTCTAATACATTACGTCCATGGGGGAAATTGTAGGAAAGTAGAGTTTGACGTCTATAGACTGAACTAAACAAAATGAAACGAATATATATTTTTTGTAATAGAGATAGTTAACTGGGAAAAAAAAATTGTGTATGTAGGAGCCTCGCCTCCCCCCTGGGGGGGAAGTCCCCCTCGAGGGGAGTAAATTTTCATGATGGGTATCTTTCAAAAGAGCTCGCCAATACCTTTAAAACGAATGGTTGATCCATCGATCTGCGATAATTTAAAACAAAGTTTTCGATTTTTTTTTTACTTTTAACGAAAAAAAAAATCGTTTTATTTTTTATTTTTTTTATTTTTTTTCCTTCTTTTTAATGATGAGAATAAAATGGACTTTTTTTTGTATATTTGGTGTTATACCACTTCTCTAATATGGAAATCGTCTGCATTATCGTAAGAGATATTTTTTTAAAATAATAATTTTAATAAATAATTTTTTAAAAACAGAATTAAAAACAGAAATTCTATGTAAATGTAGGTGCATTAATGAAACGGGGGGTTGAGGGGGCGGTAGCCCCCTCACACAGAACTAATTATCATAGAAAACTCTTCAGAAGCCTAATATGAATTGTTTAACACAGGTTTACATAACAGTACTCGTTATCTTACCTTTTAATCTGCAACCTGTATTTATAGTGTTAAATTTCAGGGTAAGAGAAAGTCGTGTGAGTGACACACCAGATTATTCATTCTTAGAGACAGTCCCCATTAGAGTGTTAGAGATTTGAGTGAATGAGTGGTAGATCGAAAGTTTATACTATTGAACATACACGAAAATCAAAAAGAATTTGATATATGAAAGTCCTATTTATTTTTTCTAATTTATTTTAGTTCTAATATATATATATATATATTTTTTTTTTTTTTTTTTTTTTTTTTTTTTTTACATAAGCTCTAATTTGAACACATATTTTTAAACTAAAACATAATGCATTTCAATTAACTGAAATTGACTACTTATTCTGCAAGAAACGAATTTATTACTGTGGCATATTTCATCATTGTGTTCTGATTAAATCCAGAACTAATTTTCTGGTAAGTGACGTCACACAAATATGTGAAATATCGTCCAATCAATGATCTGTTTAATCACACTATACTTGTGTTCATGCTAAAACAGTTCAGTCTTCAAAATGTAATCGATTGTGCAATACGTGTTTTGTTAGCTGTAATTGTTCTTTGTACTTCATTAAATTTTGTGTAAAAAATTAGAAGTATACCTCGTCAAAATTTATGGCCTTATCGTAAATCTTCTTCCTGCTAAATACAACAATTACTATATCTTCAGCATATGTAAGAAGAACGTATAACATTTGGAAAAACTTTTATTTCCGGGTTTCGATGCATTTACACGTTTTGAGATTTCCTTGCATCTCACATAACTGAAATTGACTACTTATTTTACTTTATTTATTAATACTAAAGACCTTTTTAGAAAACAGCTAATAAAAAAAAAGTCATTTAATCACCAATATCTCAATAAATTTTAGTGATATTAAACTGAATTTGTTTTTTGAAAGATGTTCTATACAGTTTAATATTGAATTAAGTGAAAGTTTTCTTCCCCCCCCCCTCCGCGAATGCGCAATATGGCAGAATTGCATTTTTTTCTTTCGCTGCAAAATGTTCTTGTATTGTACCCTCAGAAAAATCTCACAACGTGTCAAGAAGAAAAAAAAAATTTCTATCTAGACTTTATTTAAGGACTGATTTATACCATATCTCACTTATTTGCGATATTTCTAAGCAATGTTTTCTATGCAATTTCCATGCAATTTCTATGGGATGTTACGAATATATCTGTGTGTATGCCTCTATGTGTAAAAAAAAAATGGAGCTGAAAATAAATGGCTAATGCGCGGAAACCTTTTTTAATAAAGCTGCTTTTTTTAGTTTCACTTCCACATAAATTGTATTCTATCATTTTATGGTACATATCGCCAAGAAGATGGAACATCATAAATTTTAATGGCAGCATAGGAAAAAGTTCCGTATAAATATACATAATGGTATTTATGTTCAACCAATCAATAAGAAATAATAATAATAGTAAAAATATATTTATAATATTATTAATCAACCAACATAGCATTTCTCTGTCAGATAGAATATCGCTTCCTACCTAAGGCGGATGTTCACCATAAGGATTTGTAAATTTTGTTTATGATTATTCTTCAGTGAAACCATTAATAAATTAGAAACACCAAACGAATAATTTAAAAGAAATATGTGATATATATATATATATATATATATATATATATATATATACAGGGTCCGAAATTTCAACTTAGATTACACTCGTTGAAAAAAATATGTTACTCGCCACAATATACGATTAACTTACTCTTTTTTTTTACGTATAAGGTGACCAGAATTTTTTTTGAAAAATGACGAGACATTAAGCAAGTTCATTTTGGAGGACACAAAATTTAATGAAAATGATGATAAAAACCGATTCAAAAGGTACTTTAAACAAGTGGGGGAAACATTTTTATCTCAAATGATGAATTTGGATCAGTCCACCTTAATTTAAATTAATAATATACGAATACGACAGGAAAAATTCCCTAATTTTTATAGGTGTCAATGGACAATATATATAATTACTTTCCGAACACTATAGTGAGGAAAGTATTGTAATCATGTCAAAAATCCGAGTTCGAGATTTTGATATTTCTATACGTTTTGAGGTCCCCTGAGTCCGTTTTCACTATTTTTACGATGATGTATGTATGTGTGTGTGTATGTGTGTATGTGTGTATGTATATGTGTATGTCTGTGAGTGAACACGCTAGCGTCTAAACGCTTTGTTTGATTAACCTGAAAGTTGGTACGCATATTGTAAGTCACCATAATACGAACCCTATAGATTTTGGTGAATCTATCACTTACAGTTTTTTTACAGGGACACAAAGAAAAATTCTTTATCATTATGGCCTATGGGAGCAAAATCTTAAAAGTGCGATAGCATCTAAACGCCTTATTCAATTGAGCAAAAAATTTATACACATATTGTAGGTCACAAATACTCAATCTGTATAGATTTTGGAGAATCTAGCACTTATAGTTTTTTTACAGGGACACAAAGAAAAATTCTTTATCATTATGCCTATGGGGCCAAATTTTTAAAAGTGTGATAGCGTCTAAACGCCTTATTAATCTGAGCAAAAGAATTTTACACATGTTATAGATCACAGTTGAACTAACTGTATAGATTTTGGGGAATCTTGCACTTACAGTTTTTTTACAGGGACACAAAGAAAAATTCTTTATCATTATGGCCTATGGGACTAAATTTTTAAAAGTACGATAGCATCTAAACGCCTTATTGAATTGAGCTGAAAATTTATATGAGTATTATAAATCACTGTTGCACTAACTATAAGCATTTTGGTGATTCTAGCATTTATAGGTTTTTTCAGGGACACAACGAAAAATTCTTTATCATTATGATCTATGGGCTCAAAGTTCAGTAGCGTTAAATAAAACATCGTGTAATAGATGGAGAAAAATATTCAAACACTCTATTATGGTTTTCTCTCTTTTGTTTGTTTAACAACTCCTCTTTCTTTTCTTTATCTACAAAACTGTTAATTACTCAATGTTCGGAAAGTCGAGTGGAGTCACTCCAGATTTTTTTTTTTTTAATTATTAATTTTTGGTATAGACAAAAACTTTTTTGTTTTCTTTTGTGGTACTTTTATGCAGTTACATAAAAAAAGTCAGTAGACCTTTGAATTATTATTATTATTATTATTATTAAAAAAAATTGGCAAATGAAAAAATAAAATTAATATTCGGCTTATGAATGTTTTAACGAACGGTCATTCTTTAACAGTATATTATAAAAGTTCTCATAAGTATAAACCTAAATTAGTCTTAGTAGTTAATAAATTTTTAAAGTAAGTATATAAAGGGGGTGTTTTTCACATGTTTGAATTTTGTTCATTGAAGAAAACAGTCGCTTTGTTGAGTCGTTTTTACCAGAAGGACATTTAAAATGAATTCAAATAACATTTGCATATTTTTGTGTGGTGGGGGTAGTGGTATCATTAAGGCCATTTGTCTCACTAGGGCTCTAGGCCTTAGTAGAACAGTCCTCCATGGGGATCTTTCTAAGAAGGCCTAGACCGTATTTACGCTAGTTTCGGAGAAAACCACGGAAAACTCCCAGCGGCTAAGCCAACAAACGCGACCGGTATAGAACCCAGAGTCTCACGTATAGCAGCTTCGAGGACAGACTCTCTCGATCACTGGTGGTCATTTTTTATGAGAAATATTATTCATTCAAAAGTGAGAACACGTCAACCCACCGCGTATCAACCGGAGCACCACCTTCTTAATGATTTCATGACAATTTCACTAGTGTTTCCTTGTTCTGTATCAAAGAACCGTACAAATATTGATACTATTTTTATTTCTTTGTGATTCGAAGAATCTGAATAGGCATAAACCATAATATGCATTGGCAAGTTTATAAGAAAGTTGTTCTTTTGCAAACCTAACGCAGAAAAAAGTTAGTGTTCACCGTTCGGTACAGCCAATATCCGATTGAACTTTCCAGTTTTGCAAAATTTTCTAAATTAAGGACTAAATCCTTTTCATTTGAAAAAGAGGACAGAGGAAGAAAAGCATAACAAAGAGGACTTTTTAGTCCTCTAATTATTATTATTATTTTTTTTTTTTTTAGTTCAATAAGGCAGAGCACTGAAAAAGAAGACTGTCCTCTTAAAAAGTCTGGTCATTTTACCTAAGATTAGCATGATTTTACGTTTTCAAATCGCAATTTTTATTTTATTATTATTTTTTTTTGTAGCACCGTATATAGTGAGAATTCTATATACATTTAGACCGAAATTTTACTCGCCACAGTAAATTTTCCACTCGCCAATGGCGAGCTGGGGAGCGTAAAGTTCGCGCCTTGTATATGTATATCTATCGAAATTTAATTAAAAAAAAATATCCTCAAATAGTATTTTTTTAAGGCATCTGTAGATCACAGAATTGATTTTCTTTCGATGTTTAGGTCTCCGTAATTCAGGGATAGAAGAATCGTCTGCACACAGCATAAAAATAATTTTACTTAATAATATAAATCAATAATTTTCTCTGCGTGCATTGTTAAATAGAAATTTGTAAGAAAGTTTCGCCTTGTACACAACATATTAATTTTTTTTTTAAATAATAAAAATAATAATAATAAACACAATTATTTTTGTATTATGAAATTTACATTTTCAAAATATCGTTTGGAGACAGAAATGTAGTACTAAAAAATTTGAAGTTATTATTATTATTATTTTTTTTTTTTTTTTTTTTTTACTTTCTTTCGTTTTTTACTTACAAATAAATTTTATTCAAATAAAGTAATTTTTCATTTGAAGCTCAAAAAAAAAAAAAAAAAAAAAACTGAATATCCATAAATGCCATTGTATAAAGAAAGCATATTGACAGTTCAATGGGCAAAAAGGAAAATAATTTATATTTTGGAAAAATGTGGATATGTGTCTTTAGACGAGAGAAATGAACGAAAAGCATCTGTCAAAACACTAAATCAGTATAAGTAAAGAGAATTTTTTCTGTTCTTTCAAAGTGTTCTCCTTGTCAAAACATGAAGCCTTTCCTTCTGATTCGGTAAATTTATTTTATTTTATTTATATATTTATTTTTGTTTGCTTCACTTACAAGAGCTAAAACGTATTTTTTTATGTTCCATTAACTCTTATGTTTATTTTACAGGAAAAAAAAAAAAAAAAAAAAAAAACTCAAAACTGAATTTAAACATTGTATTTTAAATGATTGTTTTTTTTTTTTTTTTTTTTTTTTTTTTTGTGTGTTATTATTATTGTACATTTAACAAAAATACCATTTCGACTATATTTTCATAGATAAATCATATTTAAATATTTTTAAATGCAATTTTTATGTAAATTATTAAACGAATTCACATTTTATTTGTTACTTTGTTGTAAGAATAATCGAATGTTCTATTGGT
The DNA here is from genome assembly GCA_963930645.1 of Salticus scenicus. NCBI lineage: Eukaryota > Metazoa > Arthropoda > Arachnida > Araneae > Salticidae > Salticus > Salticus scenicus. Next base: position 54,514,907 of record OZ005656.1, on the reverse strand, counting down.
TATTCAGATATGTATCTATCTATCTATCTATGTATGATAACTAATAGAAAATTACCAAGATATAAAAAGCCCCCTCCCCCTCTCAAAAAAAAAAAAAAAAAAAGACGAAATCAATAAAAATAATGAAATCTTACAGAATAAAGTGCTGTATCCAAAAAAATGAATTTCTATATAATTCATCACGTCACATAGTAACTAGGCAATTTTACTATAAGAAATATATGTCTAACAATGATACAGCAATAAAGAAATATAAAATGAAAATAAATAATAATACAATATTAAATGTAAAAATTTCCAGGTATTAAATGTAGTATTTTAATTTTTATGTAAACGTGTGAGGTTTGCGTTGATGCAAACTCCATATTAATTAATTACTTAAGTAACTAAATGGATAAGTAAAGAGAGAACAAGACTTGAATATAACATAAAATAAGACTTTTATTTGAACAGATTAATGGGAGGGCGGTCTGGCACTTGAGATAGCTCAGTCAGCGTATTTATTTACTTTATTAAAATATATGTATCAGACATTAAAATAGATAATTTTAAATATCTCACCCCAGCGACAGTCGAAGGTGTAGGGACGAATGCACTCTTTTTTTACTCCGCTACTGTGACTTCACCGTGGATCAGCGGATTCCCGACAGATCCAACGTTACCTTCACGAAGGCTAGCAGAAAAACACACCAACACCCATCACTACTTAATCTTCACAAAACTAAATCTCCACTAATTCACACCTCAATACAGGCCAAAATAAGATTCTTCGCAATCTACACCACAATCCACTATAATATACACCACCATCCACACTAACCTACTAAAATTATCTCCATCTTATACTTCTTCCTACTAACCGCCTTTCCCTTCATTTCAATCCATCCTTTTAAAACCACTTCATATTCATCTAACACTCAGAACCTAATTCTTTCGTTGCGATTTTAAATTTCCCACTTTATACTTTGCTGGATCCACCTTAATTTCATACAAATTGTGGTGACGTTCTGTCGTCTCAACCTCACAAACGATGTTCATTTGGTTAAGATTGAGCACATAAAAGTGATAAACCAATTGTAGTATTGTTGAAGACAACTCAAAATCAAGTTTCAAAAATTAGATATATCTATATTAATAAAATCAGAGTTTTGTCTGTAAATTTGTCGGAAGCGAAAAATTTTGCGATATCTTCACGTTTTACACCCCATGAAAGCCGAAAATGACTTCAGAAAATTTTGCCTGTGTGTGTGTGTGTGTGTGTGTGTCATCGTGTCCGAATGTCGCTTTTTTTGTCCGGGCATCACTTGAGAACGGCTGGACGGAATTCAACGGCGCTTGGCAGGAATTTAGGTCTTCACCCAACTTAAAATTATATCTATCAACTTTTCAGAAATTCTCCCCCGTTCCCCCCTAGGGGGTAAAAGACTAAAACACGTTTGTCCGGGCATCACTCGAGAACGGCTGGACGGAATTCAACGTCGCTTGGCAGAAACTTAGGTCTTCACCCAACTTAAAATTATATCTATAGAAATTTTCAAAATTATTATTAGTGTTTAAACTGTGGGTAAAAAATGCCTGCGCATGCGCCATAAATATTTTTTCACTAAAACGCTTTGAATGGAAAAATAAAATAAAAAATTTTTAAGATAAAGACTTTTTTATTCGCGTGATTCGCACTACAAATTATGAAAAGATTGAAATGAAGTTTTGCCATCTGAGTTTCATACTTTAGTTAATTTTAAAACATCTAATTGTCGCATCGAAAAACTGTTTGCACCCCTGGATTCAGAAAAATCACCCCTTTCATTTGGTATTAAATTTATAAATATAGGTGTGATATTTCTAATTTATTTTACCCTTTTTCCGTTTTCAACGCGGATTCGGTAAAAGGTTTTATATTTATAAATATGCATTTATATATATTTTTATTTTCGAGAAATAAAATGAAATATTTTTAATTTCACGTGAATAATAAAAATTAGAGAGAAAAATACCTACAAAAGTTGGTGATTTTTTTTTTTTTTTGTTCTTACGTATTATCGTAACCAGGTTGGCGCGATTTGTAAGTTTGAGTAAGAAAGTTAAGTTATTAGTATTATTAGTTATTATTATTATTAAGTTATTATTATTATTATTATTATAAGAATATTATTATTATTCTTATTATTAGTTATTCTTATTATATTTATTATTATTAAGTTATTATTATTATTAGTTAAGTTATTAGTATTAGTTAAAGGATTTCACGGCATTCAATCAAACCAGTAAGCAAAATAATTTCTTTACGAAGAACCACGTATAACACGTAGGGTTGCCGTAAGTAGGGTCGCCAAATTTGGCGATTTATTCGAATTTTGGCCTGGTTGCGATAATACGTAAGTACCTTTTTTTTTATGAGGAATTTGCACGTAGATAAATATTTTCATAGAGATATTTGGCATTAGTTTAATATTTTTATTTAATTAAGCAGTACTTTTCTTTCCTGCAGTAAAGCAAATTTTTTTGTTGTTATTATGTACCTTATGAGGGTTTTTTATGTTCTCTCATTAATTGTAAATGATTATAATTTGGATTTTATTAAGATTTTTTATTTTTATTTTGTAAATATCAGAAAAGATTTTTTTTTATTTTATTATTTTATTTTATTTTATTTATTTATTTATTTTGTGCATGGAACAGCTTTAGTATTGGATCCCTTTGGCAAAATTTGAAATTCGGAACTGACTTAGCTCGGACGTTTCTCGCCAAGATCTTTAATTTCACAATTGAGATAGCCAATTCAGTTCATCGCAAAAATGGCTTAAAATATTTAAATTCTCCAAAGGGTTCCCATACTAAAGCTGTGCTTTTTGTATTTATTTATTTGTAATATTTTCTATTAAAGACTTCTGTGGTCACGAAATTTGGTGCGTAAATTGTTTGTTTGCATCCGGCACTTATTGTAACTGGATTTCACGAAATTCGAAATCCCCCCCCCTTTCTCGGAGTCGGAGGGCAATAAACGGTATAACTTCAGTATAACCCAACAGCTGAATTTGGCGATTTTTCTATGGCGCCGTTTTGAAGGATAACAATGTCGTTCTGGACTGTTTGCGATATAATATGGCAGCCTAATATGTTGTTTATTTTGGATTTATGATTTTATGTTTTATGATTTAGATTATGATTTTATCATTTATCATATATGATTTATGATTTTTAGATTTATGATTTAGCCATAATCGCCAACAAAAAAATCGCCAAATATCGTTGTGAGGTTATACTGAAGTTGTTCCCAATAAACATGTGTAAAAACATGTTTTTCCGTTTGATTTTGCTTTGAATTATCTTATAATGGCAAATTTTGGTGTGCGGATATTGATTAAGTGTACGCATTATGTACATTAGTGGGATTTTGCAAAACTTCGAACTCACCCGCTGAGGAAGGGAAGTAAGAAGTGGGTAAGTTGTGCCAAAGGCAGTGGGGACCCATACTGGATATTGATTAAGTGTACGCATTACGTACATTAGTGTGATTTTGCAAAATTTCGAACTCACCCGCTGAGGAAGGGGAAGTAAGGAGTGGGTAAGTTGTGCAGAAGACAGTGGAGACCCAGACTCCTCACTTTGCGAGCGAGAAAACCTCTACCAATCACAGCGAGAACTTAGGTTATTAATAAAGATATGGGATTTTGACAACTCATTTAAGTTTAATGTCCAGCGAAGCGGGCAAAGCCTGCTAGTATATATATATGATATATGACAGTAATAGTGAACCAGGAAAAAAATATCTGAATAGGTAGGACATTGATTTCACCGATGAATGAACACCCGGGTGTTAAAAAAACATCGTCAAAACACTTAAAACGATTCATTGAAATGTTTTTTCAGGTTAATCTGAAACAGTTTTTTTTTTTTTTTTTTTGAGGTCTGAGTTTTGACAAAAACATTGTAATACTTGCATTTCACAAGATATTCTGCACAAAATCAGCTTTTTTCCGACATTTGTTTTCTATTTCTCTGTGATGAAGACTTATAATTAAAAATAATTGTCATTAATATACTCATGTTTTTATAAATTGCAACACCATGAAAGATTGCGAATTTCAGAATGTTTATTTCTTGGGCACATACATTACAGTAGGAAAAACAAATTGATTGAAATTTCAGGAAATTTGGAGTAATATGTACTGAGTAAACAGTACATAAGCGAGTGAACTCTGTGAGAAATAACATCTCTTAACTGCCTAGTCATTAAATCAAACAGCGTTTGGATGACATGTACGGGGGTTGTACAATAGGTTTCTGTACAGTAGTGGAGGATCCAATACAAACATATTCGCTTTTAAAGATATTTTGCCGATATAATAAACGTACACTGCGTCAAAGAAAGACAGATATTAAATTATTTTAAACTATTGGACATTTATTGAAGTATATTTTCAAAAACGATAAATATTATAATTATAGAATAAAAAGGCAATTTAATTAATTTTTAATAACAATACCCGGTTCATAATTTTGATGGAAACTGTTATAAGTGGGAGAGAGAGCTAATCTATAACATGTTCAACAGACCGCGATTATCATCAAAACTGTGTGGAATCCAATCCGACAGCCCAGATGTTAACTGCCAGGTAGAGATAATATCACCACATTATAAAGCCAAGGGCGCCAATATATTTTCCTTTGTGTTAATGTTATTTTAATGGGAATTTTTTAAAAATAAAAAGACGGTTGAAAATATGGCAGCCCCACCTTATCATAAAACACATTCGCCAAAAAGATCGTTGGAAGACAGGTGCAAGTAATCATCGAATATTACGAAATTCTTGCGACATGATGTCTACACAACGGGTTATTAGTTTAATAGCTGCAATTAAATAGATTATTTGAGTATAAAATAAAAAAAAAAAAAAAAAAAAAAAGATATAACGGAAATTTTCCAACAGAACATTTATAGCTATAAATATAATTAGATTTATTGCGAAACAAAGTGAAATAGAAATAAAAAAATAATTACTTTCAGGGAGAATAAAATTAAATTGTGTATTAGATCCCTATATATATTGCATTATGCTAAAAAGAGATCAATGGATCTGACACTGAATTTGTTCTTAAAATTAGAAAATGATAAGTATTTTAATTTCCAATAAAGAATTTACTCAATTTAAAATAAGTTTGGCATATTTAAAGAGGATTATTAAAGATTAATAAATTTTAATTGTGAATACATATATAATTAGTTAAGATATAATAAATTTGATGAAATAAAAGGATATGTGAGGAACTCCCTCACAAGGGTACTTCATGAAGCTTCAACACAATTCATCGATCGTAGTTACTGGTGAGTGTGGGGGGGGGGGGGGGGCAGTCGCTTTTCAACGATTAAACAATCATTTTTATTCGTGCGAGATCAGGAGAATGCCAGTCCAGACCAACAGTCGAGAATATTCTGCATCAAGGAAGGTTCGACAATACGAACAACATGCGGTCTTGCATTGCCCTGCTTAAATATTGTACTTAGGATATCCCGTCGCTCAACCCTTGGATATAGGGTTGAGCGACGGGCCTTAAATCGTGAAAAATGTAATGGCTGGTATTCAGAGTGGCGGCAATGAAAACAAGAGTCTCCATCACTTCAGGTAGTGATCCAGTACGCGGCTACCAAAATTTTTGTTACCCTCAAAACATCATCATTGATATGGACGCCTTTAACGTGTGATCAATGACGACCCTAAACGCAGAAATGGTGTGAAATCGACATTCAGACAAATCACAATCCTGTTTACAGCATCAATATTGCCTTATCCGTATTTAACAGCATCGTCAATAATGCACATTGCCAGCTGGGATTCAACATCGTCACACTGTCCATCACCTGCAATGATGGTATGGAGTCCAATTGGATACACGTCTCGATTACCCCTTCTTCGCATTCCCAGCACTCTGAACAGCAGTCATTAAATTTTTGGTGAGTTCAAACCCACCCCTTTGCCCTATATCCAAGGTCTGCGCAGCGCAACATTTAAACAAGATAATGCACGACAGCAAGTTGTCTGTATTGTTCTGATTTGCTTTGATACAGAATGTGTTCAACCGATGCTCCGACCAGAGCATTCTCCTGATCTTGAACCAATCGAAATGACTGTTTAATCTTTAAATAGTGATGGGCCTGCCAACACTCACCACTGACTACGGTCTATGAACTGTGGCATCCTATCGAAGCTTTATGAAGTGCTGTACTCGAGGGTGTCATCTAATCGTTGTTCATGTAAAGCCTATGCAGATAAGTGTAGTTATTACTCTCAGAGGTCACTGCTTTATGTACTGTTTTATAAGGATATATTACTCAAAACTTCCTGAAAATTTCATCACTTGTTCTACGTACTATAATGTATGTACCCAATAAATATCAATCTTATATTGTTATTCTTTCATATTGTTGCAAAATTCTTAAATATGAGTGTAGTTATTGTAAAAGATAAATTGCATTTTGGTAATTTATATAGGCAAATATAGAAAAAAAATATATATGTATATATAATGGTAACTTTTTCAAATTTATTATTTTGATTTGCGCTTTTAATACATGAATGGTAACATTTCATTTTATTCACGCATTGGAAGTTAATACTAAGCCTATTTTCATAAATAATGGCCTACTTCTTTTGAGCTAATCCCTTTTAAGTATAAGTATTTTAATCATAGGATATTGAATTAAATAAAAATAAAATTTAAAGAACACTATATTTAAATGTAACAGAAAATTTAGATTTGAAAATTAGGAAAGTAAAGAAAACATAAAATTTAAATTTAAATATTCATACAATTATGAGTTAATAAAAAATAGTCTTTTTTAAAATTTTGCTTAAAAAAACAGTCATGTTTTTAATCATTCTCTAGACTTTCTTATTTTATATTTTTACTTATTTGTTTGATGACACTCTTTTAATTTATGGAAATACTTCAATGACATGAGAAAGAGAGTATGATGAAGGAGAATTAAATCTTTCGAGATGTTCATCTCGAAAGATTTTATTTCTAAGGAGTATGAAGGGGCGTTCTGTAATGGATAATATAAGAAATGATGACATCCGGGAAGACTAAAAATTAAGGAAATACATACAGTAAATAATCTACAGAAATAAACGGAGAGAATGTGTAGAATATGAATGAGTATTTACCGTACACCAAAAGCAACCCTTGAATATAGGTCAAGGGAGAGAAACACTGATGTTCATGCAAAACATGGATTGAGCCTATAAAGACCAATACAATGAAATATCTAGATATAAAATCTCAAACTAAGCAATGAAGTCCATAAATTAACGCCAGGAACATTAGATAATCAAGCCTTTAAGAAAAAGACAATCCTTTTGTATTGCAGCACTTTATTATAAGCATGGCATCACAATTAGGGGGTATAGGTTACATTATAACATTTTAGGAATGCTAATTGTCTTCAAAACATTCAGGTGGTGTACTGCAATCGTCAGTAGAGAGAGAGGATTTTCGTGATCGTGTGTTTTTTGAACAATGGTTTAGAGCGAAGTGTGAAGTTCACTTAATGACAGTCTCAAACAGACTCTGCGAATAACGCCAAGCGTTAGAAAAATATCGCCAATTTATAGCCAAACACAAACCTTTGTCTCCCGAATAATTTAATTCAAATATATGATAATAATTTGTCGTTACAAAAGTCAAACTAATTTGGAATAAAAAATAAAATACACGCCAGCTGTCAATCAAAGCAACTGACGCAGATGATCGCAAGATGAGCGCCAGTCAGTCGTCATTAAATCATTAAAAATATATTTTTAGAAATATAATCGTGTAATCGAAAATAATATTTTTTATGTAAACAGAAGTATAATTACTAACGAAAATTTATTGCTCAATTTAGCTATAATAAACGCTTGCACAATCTAAAAGATTGAATTGTAATATATGGTAACGGTTAATAGATGATAATAATATTTTTTATATTTTATTTTATTAAATTATCTAGCATTGGAATAATTAGAAATCTGAAAGCGCGTTATTTAGTAAAAGACATTTATATTACATTAAATAAATTATAAATTTTAAAGATTACGTTTTCGTTCTTAGAAGATTTATTTAAAATATTAACAGATAAAATATTATTAAATTAAGATATTTATTTATATAGAGACAAATGTGATTAAATATAAAATATAATTACATTATCTATTTTAATAGAAATTTTATTTATTGAAAATATAGTATTTTATTAAGTTTATTTGCGAATGAAATTAAAGCTAATATATGTGAAGATACTCCTTCAAAGAGCCCGAAACAGGCTTATAGCCTTCAGTCGCGTTTTTATTCATGATGATGAAGTTCATGATATAAATTTAATTTAAAATATTATAAATTATACAGTACGAGATAAAAATTTTCAATATTTCTTGAAATTACATTTTTAAACAACCTTTCTTAGGTTTTTCAATATGTCTTTAAAAGTCCTGTTTTGTATGAAATATATAGCTCTAACCAATGGAATTTCAGTATGCATTATCATCAGATATTTTTCATCGCATAAAAATTTCTATTTAAAATATAGGCCAAAATTTAAAGAAATTAGGAGAAAAAATAACTCTTAACTTAAAAAAATTAGAAAGAAAACGTATATCATAAGACGTAGGATTTGTTTAAATATTATTTAATGCACAAAAATGGAAAGTGTATAGAAACTTGTTATTAGCAAATTTAAATAACATTTAATGAAAAAAAAATACTACAGCTTTATAAACTAAACTATTTAATAATTAGGAAAACTACAAAAAATAATATTTGTATATATAAAAAATTCCTTTTTTATGGGGTTGTTTTCCATAGGACTTCAAAAGTATTCAAATGTTATTTATAAAAAAAAAAAAAAAAAAAAAATATAATGTAAGTAGAATGAAAACTTAACATATATACAGGGCGATTAAAAAAAAGTGGACAAAATGGTGTGGCCAGTCATATAAAAAGGATCAAAAATCGCACAGGAACAGGGGGTCGCAAACGCCTGTAGAGGGCGCTAGAGCCACGAGAGTGCGTTGCGACACAAACACGAGTAGAAATCCTTCAGTAAACCAGAGATATGACAATGCTGGCAATGAATCCTGATTCGTCCAAAACTAATTTCGACCGCCTGAGGGAAGGCTGCAGCGCCAACATAGATTTGGCGACCACTGCTCTAGAACATTTTCAAACAAAACCACTTATGAAACATACAAATAAATAGCCCACACTGCGCTTATGCGCCGAGGTTAGGAATCAAGGTTGCCATAGTTTGGACGAAATTTAATCAGCCCGTCATTTTTTTCCGTACACTGCGCAAGCGCAGTAAGCTCTTGTCTTATCTCTGGTTTACTAAAGGATTTCTAAACACGAGCTGAGCAAACGGAGATTTAACAGGGAGCGACCCCCGCTCATCGCTATTAGAGCGATGTTGAGTAATTCAATGTCGAGACAAAGGGGACTACTCCGAGATTTATTGAAAAATAAAATAAAATAAATAAATAAATAAAAATACAAAGTTTCGCCAGGCTTGTATCCCAAGGGCGAGAGAGGTTAAAATAATAATTGAGAGAAAAGTTTTTAGTTTGAATTGATTCTGGTCGATAAAGTTCATTTAGAGTTCATGAGGTAAACAGTTGAAACATATTAAGATAAGTTTTGTGGTGCAATCACCTGTTGCCGGGCGTGCGCTTCTCGCGACAAGGGGCAGCAGGTTACTGATCGTTGAATCCATTTCTACAGCAGAGCATGCGCATGTCTTGTATACGTTGCTCTTGACGAGATCTAGGTTCCTGTCTGAGCCAGTCGGCAGTGTTATTGGTAACAACATTAATCAGTGGCATTTGATATATCCATTAATAGGGAGAAAATCTTATTGAGTTTGTTAATTAGATTTGGTCTAGTTAAAATGTTGTCCAGCCAGTTTACTGGTCTGGGGGAGGGATTTCTCATATGGTGGGAAGACGTGAGGACACAGTTAAAGTAATAATGCAATGCATTTCCTTCTTCGCCACAGGGGCACAAGGGTGAGCGTCGGCGATGAAACCTGTGGAGATAGCTTGGGAATGGGCCATGGACCGTCAGGAAGGCTGTTATATGAGGGGTAAGTTTCCAGTCATTGGTTGTCGCTATGGGGATCGGGTTGTGCGAGTGTCTACCCTTTTTTGAGACATACCACAGACATTGCCAATTTTGAATCAGTTGAAGTTTTAATTTTTGTTTGACGAGTGAGGGATGGGCGGGCAAGGAATATTGTATAAGGCTATTTTCAGTGGCATTTTTTGCCAGAATATCAGCCAGTTCATTTCCGACGACACCCCTGTGGTCAGAAACATGCGCCAGGGTTAAATTAGATTTTAAGTTGTACAGTTTAGTTTTAATTTCAAGTATAATTGGAAGCCTACTCCTGTGGCAGGGAATGGCCTGTAGGCTCGAGAAACTGTCACTGTAGATGTTTATGAAGGAATGTATGTGGAGGTTTCCCTCTACCCATTCGATAGCCTTTAGAATTCCAAAAAGCTCTGCCTGGAATACAGAATTGAAGTCTTCGAGCCTGCAAGACCACTGGTGGATAGATTCATTATTGATTAGCACGCAGAATGCGGCCGCTACACCATAATCAGTTTTGGAGCCGTCTGTGTAGGAGCAGAGGGATAATAGCTATTAATGTTGCAATTAATTAATTCTGATGCAGCATCCTTTGCTGGATGGATTTCCCAGGTGTTGGAAAGGGTTTGAATCGGAATATTTGGGAAAAGGGAACTTGCTAAGTTTTAGTTATCGAGTTGAAGGATATTAGTTTTTTCAAAATTATATTGAAGTTGCAAGTCTGCATGCGGGATTCCCGTGATGACGGTCAATGCGTCAGTTGAAATCGTTTTGTAGCCTCTGGGCATCTGCAAGAGGAATGGCCTCTGTACAGACTTAAGCTTAGACTTGGCAGTCGTCCTCAGGTGACCGCCCCAGATGCCCGCACCATATGTAATAATTTTGTCAATTATGGTATTATACCATATTTTCAAGAAAGAGGTTGAGATGCCCCACCGCTTTCCTACCATTTTGGCTGCATTGTGGTAATGGTATGTTGTTTTTAGTTTTAGGTCATTGATGTGGAAATCCAGTTGAGCCTCCTGTCGACTGTCACACCAAGAAGTTTTAGATGGTGTACGTGTTTAACGCTGACGCCATTGATCCTCATCACTGGAGACCTTTGGAGATCTTTGGGGTATGCGAAAGTTAAGGCTTGGGTTTTTGATGAAGATAAGGAAAGGTCTAGTGCAGCAAACGGAGATAGTCTTCATTCGAGCCGTGGATGCGTTGAGCGTAACATGGCTATTTACACGCACCGCGAAATGGCTGACATGCAATTAATTTACGGCATGGCAAACTGCAATGGACGAGAAGCCTTGGGAATGTATTGTGAGAAATATCCTGGTAGAAACGTGCCTAGCCATTCATTCTTTGCCACTTTGCATCGACGATTGTGTGAAACCGGCTCGTTCGACGTGCACAAACCGGATGCTGGTTTCCAAAGAATAACTCGGGCAGTTGATGCTGAAGAAAGAGTTGCCCAAGAACTCCAGCGTAATCCTTCAACGAGTACACGAGCTGTATCTCGAAAGACCCATTTCCCTCAAGCTACCGTCTGGCGCATTGTACACGACGAAGGATTACATCCTTATCATTTACAACGCATCCAGGCACTGGAACTCGGAGACTACATCAATCGTATGTATTTTGCGCGGTGTTTTTTGCAAGAAAGTGCTGCAGACCGAAACTTCGCAGCAAGTGTTCTCTGTTCTCTTCACGGATGAGGCTGCGTTCTCATTAGAGGGTGTGATGAACTTTCACAACCTCCATACGTGTGGGCGGATGAAAACCCGCATGCCACACGGCGCACAACGAAAATTTTCCGTTAACGTGTGGGCTGGCATTGTAGGAGACTGTTTACTTGGTCCGTACATTCTCCCAGAAAGACTTAACTGTTCCATTTATCTAACATTCTTGCAAGAGGTTCTGCCAGAAATGCTGAATGATGTTTCGTTGCCTATTTGCCGACGCATTCGATTTCAACACGACGGAGCTCCTGCACATTTCAGCACAGACGTCAGAGACTATTTGCAGGCTACTTATCCTGGCGGCAGGATTGGTCGCGGTGGACCAATCGCATGGCTGCCACGATCACCAGACCTGTCTCCCTTAGACTTTTTCTTATTAGAATTTTTAAAAGGACTTGTGTATGAAACACCTGTTGCAACGCCAGAAGACTTGGTAAGAAGAATCGTTGTGGCAGCAGGGTGTGTTCGAGATACACCTGGCATCTTTAAGAAGGTGCGGCGTTCGATGCAACGTAGATGCCAGGGTGTCTCGATGCATCTGGCAAAAACTTTGAGCATATCCTGTAGGCTCAACATTTGGCTTGCATTAGTCGCAAGTGAGTGAGTAATTAACAATAAAATTATCTGTAATGGTTTTGTTCCTTCTCTTTGTGTTATGTAATATTTTAGACGCCCTGTAGCGGCTCCGGATCGCAGTTGCGACCCTCTGTTCCTATGCGATTTTTAATCCTTATTGTATGACTGATCTACCATATCATTTTGTCCACATTTTTTTAATCACCCTGTATATATATATATATATATATATATATATATATTGATAGATATATAGATAGATATAAGGGTAAGATAATATTAAATATTCTTTTATTTGCACGTTAGTTAAGAAAATAATTTAACGAACATTTAGAAATCATGATCAATTTATAACAATTTATACTAGTATCATTTTTTTTTTCAGCGTTCCAGTTTCAAAAAGATTAATTGAATAATTTTACAATAGAGAGAGAAAAAAAAAAAAAAAAAAAAAACAGAAATTAAATAATGAAATATGTGTATATGAAATAATATTGTTAAATTAATATGTAATGATTAAAAAAAAGTTTAAAAAAAATAAAATAAAATAAAACGATGTTTTTAAAATATGAAAAGCAGCCATCGATTTTCTAAATTATCCAAAAGAATTGATGTATTAATTTGCGTGTGCATTTAGGCGTGAACACCCGAATTTGAATGCGTTTCAATGCATTCAGAAAACAAGATAATTGAAAATATTTTCCAGCCAATACGTTAAATAAGATTTCTTTTTCTGCAGTGGTTTATTTTCAAACCCTGAATTATTTTGCATCATTAGAAAAATGACATCAGCACCACAGTTTTTTGCTCTATTTACCCTGAATAAAAAACAATATAAACTAAATAAAGATTAGTTGTTCATATCTTTTATTTCATTTTAGATTGAATGCATGCATGACTACATATGTAAACTTATAAAATTTATATATATATATATATATATATGCATGTGTATGTGTAAAATCATTGTAATAATAAATTACAGTTTATGAAAAACATATGATGTTTGAATGAAATTTAAAATAATCACTTTTTATTCTTTAGAATAATTTTTAATGTTAACTCATGTGGAATTTATGTTTTATTTATTTATTTTATTTTTATTTATTATTTTATTTTTTCATGCAATACGTATTGTGAAAATCATTCCGACTTGCAGCAGATTGTAGTAGAATATATTCTTTCCATAAATAGAAAATTGCAAATTATAGAATATCTAGAAGTTAGATTTTGATTACATATTAAATTACCATTTTTTAGGATTTTAGAACATGATTAAATTTAAATTACGATTACATTTTTTATTTACTTATATATATTTTTTTACGATTACTTGAGAAATTGAATGCGATTAAACTACGATTACGCTGATTCCACATATACATTAAAAAATATGTATTGAAATATAATCTCTTGTATTCTCCTGAATCAATTCTAAAAAATGTTACGAGATAAGAAGTTTTTTTTTTTTTTTTTTTTTTTTTTGAAGAAATGGAATATAAATTTAAGGGAAAATGTAGGTAGGAAAATATAGTGTAATTCTACTCTAAATAGAATTTACAAATACATAGATTCTCTATACAGTTTAAGCTACAGCAAAGCACAACTGGACTGCGATTAGGTTAAGAGTACAATACCCGTGATATTTTCATCCCGATTAAATAATGATTATTTCAAAACGATTTTAATTAGCGGTTACAATGTGATTACCCAGTTTTTCTAATAGATTACTATTACACAATTGAGATTATTACAATTCTGAATCAATTAACATATTTGTATTGGGAAACAAAATTTTATGTTTTGTCAGCTGCTGATATTTTTAACACTATTTACAAATAATTCTCTTTCTTTCTTAAATTGTTCTCTTACTCGGAGGATGAAAATTGTGATTGAGTGTCTCTGCAAAACCCTAGGTGCCTATCCAAGCTCGTCATGTTATGTCAGACACATTCAAAAGCTCATGAAGTTGCAAAAAATATTATTGAAGATTAATGAGTTATAAGAGTTAAAAGAGTTAAAAGAGTAATGTCAAATATTAGCCCGTTGCAATGCATAAACATTATTTGTCTTAAACACTCCCATTTTATGGAGCATTAAACCGGTGAGTAAATGGTTATCAAACAAAAATTAATGCTGTTGAAAATAATATATACTTTTCATGACTGTAAAATTATTATTTTTATAACAATGCTGTTTAAAATTTAAAAATTAAACCTGCTGAAAATACATTTTTCATGTTTTTATTCTCATAGTAACAATGTAAAAATCAACGGTAGATTTTACAGCAGAATGTGCTGGCGCACATTTTTTGCAGCCTATTCTTCTGTTAAATAGGGTGATTTACAGCAGAAACGTCTGTAACCTGAAACTTATTTACAGATGTTTTTGTTATAAATTATTCTTCTTAACGGCAGAATGTGCTAGCACTCCTTTTTGCCAGCACTTCCTTCTGAAAAAGCTATCGTTGTTTGCTGCAGTGAATTTGCATTTGAAATTATATTGCTCAAGTAATAATTGATTTTCTGAACATCAAATAAGTTCGAGGGTAAATGTGAGCAAGACACTGTGCATCAAGCTGTTAATAAATTTAAAATTTTGGGAAAAATTTTGGACCTTTAGTGTTGTTTCTTTTTCATACATAGAGTAAGTCGAGGTTTCCTTGCAGATTTATAGGCTGATAAACCAAAATCTTTGACCAAACGTCTTGAAATCGTACTCAAACTGACGTTGGTGACTTTTGCAACCAGAGAATGTCTAATCGTATTGCAGGAGGTTCTTGGATGTCGTACAACTGTCCTTATCAGACGATAATCGCGTGCACGTCTTTTTCTAGGTCGACTGCTTCTCTAAGGTCCACAATTTTTTTCGAAATATTAAATTTACTAATAGCTTGATGCTGAGCTGTCTTGCTCACATTTACCATCGAATTTATTTGACGTTCAGAAAATCCAATTTTATGCTGGGTCGATCTTTTTGTTACAGTAAGTGAAGGTTTTTTTTTTTTTTTTCAAAATAGTTCCGAAACAATATATACTTAAATTTGAAAACCCATGTACTCATTTTTAAGTACACTGACATGTCAAACATGAGGATATTGGGATTCTTATTGGTCAACCCCATTTTTGACCATGTCAATATACTCAAAATGAGTACACGGGATTTCAAATTTAACTATGTTTTTTTTCAGGGCAGTTTGAGACAATATATACTTATTTTTCAGAGCCTATTTTTTACAGTGTAGATTTGTAATTAGTTGAATTAACTGAAGTCTGTTAGCGAGATTAAAACTTAAGATTGAATTTTCAAAATAAAGTATATAATACACTACACGAAAATGGTGCCATAATATTCTCATAAGAGCTTAGAATTTTAATCCTATTTAACTTTGTGATTTACCTTTGATAGAAAAAAATTAGAATTAATAATTATTAAAAAAATAAAAGTGTTAACCGGAGATATTTAATAAATTCAAGCAAAATTTGTACTGAATGCATACTTGAAAAAAACTGGAATTGTATTTCTTTTTTGTGTTTAAGTACACAATATTGTTTATAGTGCATATTGATTGTAGACAATATACATGGCTACCTAAAATTGATCTAAACTTTTTTTTATCTATTGAATATAATTGACGGAAATGCTTTGCTACATTTTATTATGTCGATAAAAACAGCTTACACTGTTAAAGAAAAATAAAATCCCGTAAGAATACATGGAAAGCCCGACAGCATGGATTTCAAAGACCGTAAAAAGAAAAAAAACTTTTATGCTGTTAAATTAAGTATATAATAACCTTAAATCATATTACATGCCCGTAAAAAAATATTTTGCCAGTAAAATCATTTTTTTTTTCACGGGCTTTGTCTGGAATCTTTGCTACCGGGATTTCCCCGTAATCTTACAGGATTTTTTTTTTTTTTTTTTTTTTACAGAGGAAGCAAAACCAATTTTTCATACCCATACTGTAAACAAAGTATCTTCTGAATTTCTACTTTGCACTCTAAATTCATGTATAATAGCACGTTTTAAGGTGCCTTGATTATAAAAGACCAATTTTTAGTGATTGATCTGTATGTATATCTGTCATCAGCATAATTTAAAAACAAATAACTGCAGAAAATTCAAATTTGATATAATAAATTTCGTTTTAGATTACCACTGAAAATTTTCATAAGATTTCATCATTTGATCCAGTTGATATTTTGCTTACGTATATTTGACCATTTACAAAAACTCTTATAAATGATAAATTGATATATCTCTAAGGTTAAAGTTCTAAACACCTAGATAATCAGACACAAGTATAAAAATTATATATTTTTTTAGATTGTTAACTATTGGGATATTGAAACTGCAATCTTATGTGATAAATCTAGCAAATATTTTAAAGTTTATTGCAACTTAATCTTTTTAACTAATACTCAGAAAATACATAGGATAAGACATGTTTTTCTGGATTGTTTTCTTTTTCTATTTTGTCTCTGTACAAGTACATTTATTTATTGCTTTGAGTATTTTCTGAATTTACAATAATGAAAAGTCATGCAGTAGGCATTGATTATTGACACTTTCCAACTGTACGTACTTATTGTATCATATAACTTCATATATTATTTGCTTACGTTATTACACAACACACAGACAGAAGTACTGAAAAGTATAGAGACAGACTAATTGAATTTAAAATCACTCTTAGACATTGTTGAAAAGTGTTAATCAGGCTTAACACAAAATAAAATGCAGCCCTTGATGTATCTGAATATTGTAGTGTTGCCCTGTAAATCTGAGGGTTAATCATATCATATTCTATAAAAAAAAACATTAGTTAGACTATTAACAATATATAAAAAATTCTGTTTGAATTTTACAGTAGAATATTATTCAAATGTGATTTTTAAAAGTTTCTGTCCTAAAACGGAACGTATTGGTACTTTTTTGGTTGTCCCTGTATACAAACAAAATTTACGGACGTTCGGGATAGGAGACAGACAGATCAAAAGATAAAAAAAATTAACAGACAGATACAAACATTAAAATCATATTCACACTTAAAAATTGTTAGAAAGCGTTGAAAACTCTTAATGTAAACGAATGTACTATTCCAGCAAAATTTTATTAAAAGTTTTAATGCAACTGAATAATTTTGTCTGACCCAGTAAACAAATTGAAAAGTATACGATATTCTATATAAAGGTCTTCTTTTGTGCATAGGAATAATATATTTCAATTTCATTAAACTTGGTGCAAAGTAAAGCTATTAAAATTTGTCTTATAGATATACCTCTCACAGAACGCAATGGTTTGGAATACATTCTAGTGTCCCTGTACGTGAGCCAGTGCTGGTATTTAAACATTTTACATAGGAAACATCCGATAGTGAACTTAAATAACTTTTTTCAATTTCATTAAGATATGTGTACAGTAAAGGTATTAAAATATGGTTTAGAGAAATAGCTACCTTTTACCTTAGAACACAATGCTTTGGAATACATTTGGGTGTCACTGTACACAAACTGGGAACGTTATCCACTCCATTTAAAGTAGGAGACATCCAGTAGTGAACTTTAATAACATATATCAGTTACAAGAAATTCCATAACTATTTATGGGAGTTAGAGCGCGGACAGACTGACGGGCAGACGGGCAGACGTACAAACAGATAGATACACAAATTGAAGTAATATTCAAACTTAAAAATTATTAGAATGTGCTAAAAACGCTTAATCTAAACAAAAGTTCAATTCCAGCAAATTTTTATTAATATCTCTTAAAGAAATTAAATATTTTTGTGTGGCCCTGTAAATCTAATGTTCATTAAACTATATGTCCTATAGAAAGAATTCTTTCATGCATATGAATAATATATTTCAATTTCATTAAGCTTTGTGAAAAGCAAAGTTTTTAAAATTTGGTTTATAGAAATATTTCTCATAGAACGCTGTGCTTTAGAATACCTTCGAGTGTCCCTGTACACAAACCATTGCTGGTATTTACTCCAGTTTACATAGGAAATATTCGAAAGTGAATTTGAATAACATATTTCAATTTCATTAAGATTTGTGTATACTAAAGTTGTTAAAATATTGTTTATAGAAATACCTCTCGTCGAACACAATGTTCTGGAAAACTTTCGGTTGTCCCTGTACACAAACCAGCAAAGATATTCACTCTGTTTCCAATATGGAACATCCGGTAGAGAACTTGAATAATATATATCAGTTTCAAGAAATTCCATAAGTATTTACGAGAGTTGGTGCTTGGACTAAGACAGATACACGGACTGACGGGCAGATGAACAAACAGACAAATACGCAAATTGAAATCATATTTACACTTGAAAAATGCTAGCAAATGTTAAAAACACTTAATGTAAAAGAAAATGAGATTCCAACGAGTTTTTATTAATATCATTTAAAGTAACTGAATATTTTTGTGTGGCAATGTAAATCTAAAGCTTATCGTACTGTATTCTATAGAAAGTAATATTTTGTGCACATAAAAAAAAATATATTTCAATTTCGTTAAGCTTTGTGTAAAGTGATTGAAATTTGGTTTATATAATTACCTCTCATAAAAAGCAACGTTTTGGAATATCTTCGGGTTTCCCTGTACGCAAACCAATAGAGATACGCACTCCATTTTCAATAGGGAATATCGAATATTGAGCTTTAACAACAAATATCAGTTTCAAGAAATATCATGAATATTTTCGGGAGTTAGAGCGCGGACAGACACACGAATAAACAGACAAACCTAAGTCGATAATATTTTTCAACCTTGTTAAAAAGTCATTTTACCAAATTTCTGTGTAACAAATAGTTCATCATGAAAAAATATCACTTTAGTATCATAATCAGGGGAAGAAGGCAAATGTAAAAATTTATAGATTTCTTTCAGAACTAGTTAAAATATTCTTGCATGGTTAATAAATGCTCAAGCTTTTTCCTTTTATATTAAAAATACATTAAAAATCATACCGTTTCTATATTAATGTTAATCTCTTTTACGTCTATCTGCCTCATATTAAAGTATCTACTTTTGCAAAACATTTATGCAGCTATTATTATATTATATACTTTCAAGAATTTTTTGCCTGATACATTATAATAAAATTTCAGTTGAGCTTGTTAACAGATATTTTATGTTTTTATTCAAAATGTCTTATATTCTACTTTCTTAACATTTAATGGAAAATGGTCTTTTTGAATACAAAATCAGGTTTAGAGAAATATATTTTACAGCTATTAGCATTGTTTAAAAACTGGACAATTGTTTACATTATGTAAGTGATTTTTATTTATTTATATAGTTTAAAATGTTTTTGAAACTTATCCATATTCGTTTATTTAAAAATCTCTTTTCAAAGCATCATTAATGAGTTTTAAATCTTATAATTTTTATTTTTTAAGCAAACATTATTATATATTTACATTGTTATATGATTTTAATATTAATTTAAGGAAATCACGAAAAGTATATTTATTTTCTTAACAAGGCATAATTCGATGGAAAATATAACGTTTAAAAAAGAACATATTAAAAATTAAAATTCCAAAAGATTTATGTATATATATATATATCTGTAGGAATAAACTATTTTGGGTTCAGATGTTTTTAATCTTCTATTTTAAAATGAAAAGCGAATTATAAAATTTGGTGTTGTATAATATTTCATATTTTTTCTGAAATAAAAGAATAAATATTGGCTGCGTCTTGATTTCTGGGAATATATCTTTAAGTATTTCGGCATGAAATAAAAATCCTTCAATATTATTCATATTACAATTATAAAGAGGAAAAAAAAAAAAAAAAACTTAAAATTGACTTACACAAACAGTTTTGATATTAAATCTCGTTTTTTTTTTTTTTTTTTTTACATTAATAGAGAAACATATCATCTGTCAGAATAACTCTGAATAAAAATGACTCAGATTTGAAAAAGGAATTCTTAATATTTAAATACACTGTCTTCGCAAAAGTTATTCAGATATACAGATTCTGTTCAGAAAGTAAAAAGACTGAAATTTTCGAGCTAAACAAAAGGCCAAAGTGGTACAGTTTGCGGGTGGTAAGGATGGTAGGGTTGCTGTCAGCTGCAGTCTACCTACAGTGTTAGATGGCCTTGAACTTTTCAGCGCACAGATTTTTCGAGAAATATAGATGTGTTTGAAATTTGTGTTAGATTTTCAGAATGCAGTCTGGTTTTGAGCAGCGATACACATTAAACTTTTACATAAAACTAAACAAATTGGCTAGTGCTTACGCTTTATTTTTCCTAATAAGCCTATGGGGAGGATTCATTCTTTGACCTGTACCCATATGTTTAGGTTGCACAAAGCCTATACCGACGGAATACGGGACGTAGATGACGGAAAATATGCTGGGCGTCCATCACCCTTGCGAAATTTAGACAATGTGGAGAAAAATAAAGCGCTTTTGAACTGTGATCATCGGAGGAGTGTCCGAATGATTGCGAAGACTGTGGAACTTACAAATCGATTGTGCATCAAATCGTCAAAGAACTTGAATTGCGCTGGTACACACATAATTCAAAGTGACTCAGTTCCTGGCAAAGGACAGTGTCACAACGCTGCCGCAAACACCGTTCAGCCCTGATCGTTCAACGACGGATTTTTTTTTTTTTTTTTTTTTTTTTTTTTTTATTGTTCTCTGAATTAAATTCCAGCCTAGAAAGCCATAGCTTTAGCAATATGGAAAACATGCAAAAAGGCGTAATGCGCGTTCTGAACAGTATTAGAGCTAGAAACTTCCATTTGGCCGTATGTAGATGGCAGTGTCATTGGAAAGAACGTATCAATGCAGGATAAGGCTATTTTGAAGAATATTAAGTTTCTGTAAAATTATCTTGATTTAATTTTAATGGTAAAAATTCTTTACTTTCTGGGAGACCCGCCTAATTTACAGAGACATCTATTCTCAAAAACAATTCGATTTGTTTCCATTCTCGAAACAGAATTTACGGGAAATAGAGACAATCTCAGACACTTTTTGCAGCAACCTGTCAATTTCGAAAGTAAACGATATTGTTTAGCGGGATATTATCATCAAGGAATCGGTTGGAAACAAAATTTAAGGCCACTAAAATTTTATTCCAATGCGTTACAACTATCCAAAGATTAACACAGTTACTAATCTTGAAGTTCTCATATTATACTGCCCGAAAGATGAGAATGCTCGAGACTGAATAAAGTTTTAAATCTTTCTGAAACTACGCGTATTTCTTCCATCTTGTTGGAAGTATAAGTGTACTTGAAAAATATTAAAGCAGTTACTTTAATATAAATATAAATTAAATTACAAATATCAATTTAAAAAAAAAAAAAAAAAAAGAAAAAAAAAAAAAAAAAAAACTTGCATTTTCTTGTTCTTAAAAGTAGAAAATTCCATTTAGATAATTATATAATTTTTAATAATGTGTTGGTGCTTGTGCTTTAAACGAAGTACACTGCTTATATATTTTGAAGCCTAAATAGTTTTTACATTTCGCTTGTATATTGTTTACGTTTCTGGTCAGTTGAGATAAATCAGATAAATTGTCAATGACATACAATTTATCTGATTAAGCAAAATATCCGATTCAATTTTTCTATCTCTTACATTCCGCATCGCGATACTTTAACCAGTTATATTAACTTTTTTTCTTAGTATGTGACAGTTCATTTTAATTTGTTAGGTAGTTTTATTTCGTTAGAGATAAAAGTTATTTTCAGATTTATTGTTATTGAAACTTTTCCTACTATGATTTGGAAGTCGTGTTCAGCTCATTCTATATCTTTGTGTAGTGTAGTAACAACCACATAACTACAACAATAATAAAAAAAAAAAATCACTTAAAGCATGGCCATGAAAAATAAAAAATAAGGTCGGTCTTTATTGCAACTCTTTCTTCTTGAAGTTACGTATCTAAATGTGCAATTATGCTTTTAAACAAAAAATGTTTACTCTAATTTCATTAGTATTTAATAATGTAGATTTTATTTAATTATTTTTTTTAAAGCGTGCATGTATATTTGAGCAGCCTTTAAAATGTAGCTCAAAAAATTTATGTCACACCTAAACGTTTTGATCTACATAAAATTAATTAGAATTGTGAAATGATACGAAAAATGTTGATAGTACTTAAAAAAATATAGGTTTACATTTTTCATAACTAAAAACGCTCGCATATCTTTATCTTAGTTTCATGACTTTAAATCTGTTAATTTAAATGGAATAAAATGTTAAACAATTAATACTTTTAGACATTTTGATACTGTAAAAAATGACCTGTTCTTCTCAGGATACAAAACTATCATACAAATTTGAAACAATTAAAAACGCTTTTATTCATTGTGCGCCCATCATCAGAACGAAACATTATTACAGAAAAATTAATGTACTGCCATATCGATGAAAATGTGGTAGAGAGCTTTAGACTGTCACAATCAACGTCACAAATTTATCTTTGGCAAGAATACAGGCAAATGAAAATTATTAAATAATTTTAAATTTTCGATAATAAAACTCTCTTCGTTAGGTTGAAATATGTGAATTACTATAATCATTTGAAAATCCAGCTACAAAGTATCGAAAGCATATAAATGGATATATTTAGAATTCCCCAGTATGCTTTACCAAATAGTTTGCGACTTAAATCATTCAGTTGGAGGGAATATACTACATTATGTTAATTTTTATTTCATTTGCTTTAGTAAATAAATTCCCTTGCAGTACAACGTAAAGTCTTTGTCAATTACTGAAAAGATGTAATAATTAATAGAATAATTGTAATTTTATTTTATTTTACTTTTATCTAATTACACGCATACTAATTTATGAAAATATTATTTCTTTTTTTTTATTTTTTTTTAATTATTATTATTATTATTTCTTTCTTTATTTTATTTTATTTTATAGGAGCTTTTTATATGAACTTGTCATCGTGACTTCGTGTCACGCTAGTAAACAATTA
Source organism: Salticus scenicus (assembly GCA_963930645.1). NCBI lineage: Eukaryota > Metazoa > Arthropoda > Arachnida > Araneae > Salticidae > Salticus > Salticus scenicus. Next base: position 54,491,507 of record OZ005656.1, on the reverse strand, counting down.
ATGTAAATGTAAGCCATTCCGTTTGTGGCTCCGTGCCTCAGTTGATTATAGCGTGACGTTAATAAAGCGGTGGTCTAGAACTCGGTCCCCGGAAGGTCCGACGTATTAATTTTTGAGGATAATTAATAGAAAAGGTGTCAAATGATAAAAGAAAATTTTTTCGTTGACTACACAATATCTTAAAAATTTTCGAAGAGTTTTTTTTTTTTTTTTTTTTTTTTTGGATATTAGAAAACACACACACACAAAAAAAAAAAAAAAAAAAAAAAAAAAAATAGATATTAAAAAAGCTCAAAATAAAAAGTTTCAAGTACAAAATACATAAATAAATATTTTAGAATATATATATATACATATATATATATATTATATTATTGTATGAAGTTGAATTTTTCATTGCGTTTTTTCTCACGCTAAAACACCAGACAATTCCACTTAAATAAATAAATAAATAAAAATTGTAAGCAATTCACTGTATCTCTATCTCTTAATGACTCAATTGGTTGGAGCGTCATGTTAATTTTTCAAATAATTAATAGAAAATGTGTCAGTTGATAAAAGGAAATATTTCGTTGTGTACACCGTATCATAATAATTTTTGATTTTTTTTTTTTTTTTTTAATAGCTTTTTATCTAGTTACTAAAAAGCACAAAATAAAAATTTAAATAAAAATAGATAAATAAATATATAAATAATTTTTTAGAAGCTTTTTATTGAGATTGGGTTTTGCTATCGCGTCTTCATGTCACGCTAATAAATAAGGCACCTCAACTTTAAAATAAATGTCGGCAGTCCTTATAGTCGCTCATTGACTCAGTTTGTTAGAGCGTCAAGTTGCTAATACGGTGGTGGTGAGTTCCTTCCCCTAAGGATCGATGTGTTCAATTTTGCAGATAATTAATAGAAAATGTGTCAATTGATAAAAGAAAATTTTTCATTGTCTACAGAGTATTCTAAGAATTTTTGAAGAGTTTTTTTTTTTTTTTTTTTTCTTTGAAAAAGCTATTTTTTAGATACTAAAAAGCATAAAATAAAAAATTATATATATATATATATATATATTGTTTTAGATTTTTTTATTTTTATTTTTATTTTTATTTATTTATTTATTTTTTTTTTTTTTTACTGAAATTGGATTTTTATCATCGTGTCTTTGTGTCATTCTGAAAAAGAAGGAGCCTCCACTTTAATGTGAATTTAACAATCTTTTTCGTTGCTCGTTAGCGCATTTAGTTAGAGCATCATGGTGATAACGCGATGCTCGTGGGTTCGATCTTCGCAAGCCGATGTGTTACTTTTTTGCAGATAATTAATAGAAACGATGTCAATTGATAAAATAAAATATTTCATTGTCTACATAGTGTTCTAAGGAATTTTGATAGTTTTTTAAAGAAGCTTTTTTTTTTTTTTTTTTTTTTTTTTTTTGAGTTACAGTCGGTAACAAAAGTATCCGAACACTAGGAAAAATTCCGATATAAAAAAAGTAGAATTAATACTGTTTTGTTAAATAAATTCTTGTCGAATCATGTTCTTAGTCAGTCTAAGAACATGATTTCACAAGGATTTAATTAACAAAACAGTGTTAACTCTACCTTTATATATATATATATATAGGAATTTCTGCTAGTGTTCGGATACTTTTGTTACCGACTGTACTAAACGCTCAAAATAAAAATTTCAGTAAAAATAAAAATAAATTAATTAATTAATAAAAATATAAATAAATAAATATATAAAAATAACACTGAAAGTTTTTTTTTATTGTTGTAGATCCCTAAAAAGACAAAAATAAAAATTTATTCCTGCAGAGACATGCTATAAAATCATAAAAGTTTCAACAAAAAGAAAATTTATAGAAAAATATAGATACTTTACTTTTGTAATATTTATTTTTAATTATACATTTTTGATAATTAAATAAAAAAATCGCAAGCAATTAAATAAATTTTACAATTTCAGTTTTATCATTAAAATCGTTCTACCGAATGAACTAAAATTACACATTACGGCAGTCTCTTTAATTGCTTTAAATGAAAACATATTGTTATGCATAATGAAATAAAATTGCTACATGCTCATAAATTTAAAATTAAGTATTGTGTGGGACTCATTTTATTTATGTAAACTCGTAAATGTTAAAACTTTTGAATTCGTGTCTTATTTAAACCCTTTTCCATGTAAACAAGCCATATACACGCGCAGTTTGTAATAATTTCGCATCTTTAGGAAGCTGAAGCGTGAAATGTTTTAGTCATAATATATTTTTGGTGACATATTCGAAACGCTTCCGCATTATGGAGTTTTGTCTTACGGAAGATTAAATATATGTGCAAAATAAATAGTTTAACAAGTTCATTTTACTATGATGATACTTTACGCAGAAATGTATATATACTATACTGTTATATAAAGCGGAAACTTTGTTTGTATGTGTAGGGTAATCTCTGTAACTACTCAACCGATTAAAAAAACATTTTTCACTAATCATAAGCTACACTATCCCTGAGTTTTTTGGGCTATAAATAATTTTGATAAAATAATCACCAATGGAACGTTTACCGCAGACAGAGGACGATGAAGAGATTTCAACTCACCTTTACACAGTATTTTATATACTTGTAACAAGCGATTGATAAATAGTCGTTTCTCCTTCCCCGAATGCGGAATCGCTTTGTAATACAAAATTTTGTGGCAACTGCATCTTATAAACTGCTGCACATAATTACATACAAATTGGTATGTGCACCTTGACATATATTAGTGCCTAGCATCTTTTGGTAAAAATTGTCTTATAGGCTGCTTTACCATCCCGCTTTTTATAAATTTTTAACATGAGGACAAAATTTTTAAAATTGTGCATAAAGAGAATTATTTTTTTAATATTCATTATAAAATTTACAAGGATTATTTTTAATAGAGATAGTCAAATGGAAAAAGAAGTATGAATAGGAGCATCGCCTCCCCTCGAGGGGAATAAATTTTCATCATGGGTATCTTTCAAAAGAACTCGCCACTACCTTTAAAATGAGTGGTTGAACCATCGATCTGCGATAATTTAAAATAAAATTATCTTTTTTTTTTTTTTTTTTTTTTTTTTTTTAATAAAAAAAAATAATAAAAAATAAAAAATTATGTAATATCGAAAAAAAAAAGAACTTTTTTTGGATATATAGTGTTATACTACTTCTCTAATATTGAAATCGTACTACATTATCATGGAAGAGAATTTTATTAAATAATGGTTTTAATAAATTATTTTTACTGAGTGAATTTGCATAGGAAAATATAGAAGAATGTCATGTGGTGGCCATAACATTCTAGTTTAAATTATATATTGCATTTTCTTAGAATCTAGTTAAAAAAAAAATGTACTGAGGAAAGAAATAAAAATTAAATTTACTGCCTGTCGTAAGCTATATTCGCATTATATATATATATATATATATATATATATTATATATATATATTATAAATAATTCCATTATACTTTTTTTTATTCCCAAAAACAATATTGAGCATATTTTGAGTGTTTTTCCTTTCCTTTCCTACAAACAGTTTATTTAAACACACTTAGCTGAAAAGAAAAATAAAAAAAAAAAGAAAAACATTAATACTAATGAAAAATTATTGATTTTTAGCATTATTAGGTCTTTGCATAAATTCGTGCGGTTTTTTATTGCTTCATTTCATAAAAATACATGAAATAAAATGACAATTTTTAATCAAAATACTCTCCATTAATTTCTACAACCTTTGCCAATAAATGTGTACCTCGGCAATAGAAGCTCTCGTCTTTGAAGGCAAGAAAATGATCCGCGTCCGCACGAACTTTTGCAACGACATAATTTAATTTATAGTTTCTAATGTGGTGTTGTTTTCAGGCCAATTTGTCCCACTAATTTCCATTGGATCAGGACCGATCGAATTAAATAGATCCCTAACCACTATGAGAAACCATGCCTAAAGATAATTCCGACTTTACACCTGCCAAATGAAGGTCAAGATGATAACGATAAAATCTAGTACAATAGAACGATAGCATCTAGTACAATAGAACGATAGCATCTAGTACAATAGAATAAAAGGAATAAATTCCTTAACATCACAAGAAAAATTAAGAAAACACGTGTTTCGAAAAATGGTATTTTTCTTTATCAGCCATATAAGACTGTACATGTGAATGAAAAAAAAAATAAAGTCAGATATAATTTATAATGTAAACTGCTATAAAGATAAATAAATAAATGAATAAGTATAAAAGAACAAAATGGAAAATCATCAAAAATATTTAAAAGTTTTGTTTAAATTTTGCAACTTTTATTTCACATTAACTTTTTATAATATTTATACTTTTTGTCGATGTAATAGAACCAATTTTTTATTTCTTATGGATGCTTTCTTTGATAAAGTTGCCAACAGGTCCTAATCAAATATTCTTACAATCTTAAACGCTTCTTATTCCTGGTCGCCATTTAAAAGGAAAAATTACTCGAATTCTCTTAGGAAAATTTCTAATTTTCGATTTAATCAGACAATTTTTCTTTATCCAGTGATTATTCCAGGTGTCCGACAGAGAAAATAACCGAAAAAGTGTCAGAAAAAAAGTAAGGCGAGTATTTGATACATGAAACAGAACTCCAAACATGCAACCGCTAGTTTCGTCTACCTACCTTCGAAATTTATACCTATTTATTCATCCTTTCTATGTATTTACTCCTTCCCTTTTATATCTATACTTTATTCTTTACTAATTTTCGAGTAAGCCATTTTCCAGAATTATGGGACGCGTTTGTCCCACCGCGTTTGTTTTTGTTTTTCAACATATGGAATTGCCTCCAATGCCCGTCTGCTAACAAGTTACCAAGGAGAGTTTAGTCAGTATCCGGTGACCGTTTAGCAAAAAGACCATCAGCGAGGAGACTGAGTGCATTGCTTCATCCTATTTGAGTACTGAATGCTCAGAGTAGCTGGATGGAGCCATAGAAGGCTCGTGCTTTAACTCTGTAGTTTGCTATAGCACGCGTAAGTGTTTTAATGTGATCGACTGATATATCGAGTAACTTCATGTGTTTGTACTTCTATGGAATAGTCATAGTGCTACTATTCAGTGTCTGCTTTTATATTTATCTTTAAGTATATTTTCTGTGTCCGTTAATGCTTTCGTCTGTACTTCAATAAATGTAACGCCTGCAATAATATTATATTCATTGGAATCTAAGGTACACACACTCATATATATAGTGAAGAACCGTGTAATATAGAACCATCGTGTAATACGGACAATGAGGAAATTTATATGTTCAACACTAGATGGTGGAACAATCTCATTGCCTCTAGTGAATATTAATTTATACAAAGCAGGAAGTGATTTGTACATGCGTACCTGTACTTGGACGATAATGAAATTGAGTTTTCGGTTTATATAATCATTAATATAACCAGTATGTTAAAATGAAAGTATTACTTTCTGTTGTTAGGTAATTGTAATGTAATTTTCGCGTTAATAGTAGCAAATTGTATACAGGTTTCAATAGAATATTCAATATTTTAAAGTTTGGCTGTAATCGAATGAGCTTGACGCTGCAATGCATCTTAACTGCGCAACTGGCAAAATATTAAAGAGGTGAAATCTTTATTTCAGGTCATAAATTCTTTGAGAATTTTATTCCGTCTACTCAGATAGGTAGCAACTATGCATCGCATCCAGGTACGCATAAGGTATGAGCTTATGTCAGCATTTGAGACAGATGTGTAGTTAGGCTCAAAGGAACCGATTGGTCTAATCTGCTAATTGTTTGACAATTTGATAGGAGCGATGCCACTATTAGTTAATGTTGTCAGAAATAGGTGAACCATGGCCGAACGCAGCGTCAAAAAGGAAGCGGTCGGCCTAGTGAGAGAACAGAGAGTAAGAAACGATCAATCGTCAGAGTGGTAATCAAAGCCTCAAATTCATCATTTGCATCGATCCTACGTGCAACTGGTACTTCAGTATACCACCAATAGGCGGCTCATAGAATTGGGGTTGAGCTCATGGAGCCCCTTGCGCCGACTATCATTAAACTTTGTACAGCGATAAGCCCGTTTGCAGTGGTATCAGGTACGTTCGACGTGGAATATCACTGAATGGATTAGAATTGTCTTTAGTGATTACTCCAGCTCTGATTTGAGCCCCGATGGCCAGCGAAGACGCTTCTGTAGACAGCCCAAAAAAATGGGGGGACTCCAACCTGACTGCCGACAATCAGGAATGATGGCCTAGGGGTATACCATGGGTGTACCATTTCATAGCAAGACCCCTTTGGTAGCCATCCGTGGCATCTTTGCAGCACAGAGGTACGTCGACAAAATTCTACGTCCCGTTGTGTTGCCCATCATATCACACAATCTAGATCGCATATTTCAGTATGGTAATTTCCGTCCACGCATGGAAAAGTTTCTACTACTTTTTTTACTTGCTTGTCCAATATTATTTTGTCCAGCAAACTGGATTTTTTTACTGGATTTCTTAAAAATACGATTTGGTAAAACAGTTTTATTATGACTATTATTTAAAGACGATAGACCGTTCTTTTTTTTTTTTTTTTTTTTTTTTTTTCTTCTCCTTAAAAAAAAAAAAAAAAAAAAAAAAAAAAAATCTATTTTTGTTTTTTATTTTATTTAAGAATCAATCATTGATTCTCAACAAACATTATGTATAAAAACATCATAAAATTGTGTCAAAAAGTAGGTATTTTATAATCGTAATTGAAAAGTTTTAAAATGACATTTTTCAATGTCCGAAATTTAAGTTAAATTTTCTCTAAATGCACATTTTTATAATTTTACGCATGAAAATTCGAAACTCACAAGGATTAAGATATTTAATTTTAAATAGATGTTTTCTAGCTAATTTTCTCTAAATTGAATAAAAAAAAAATAATAATAATTTAAATTATTTAAAATTAAGCTCTTAAAGTGATAAGCATGGTAATTTTTTAATATGCATCCATATTAGTACATTATTCATGACTTTCCAAATTTCAATATAACTTGTTATAAATTTATTAAAGTTTATTTTATTTGTTTTTTAAGATAAGACATGTGAATATAGCATTTGAAATGTTTATTATTAAATGACTTAGGGATATAAATCGCGCAAGCTAAAAAAATATTACATGTAGAGTGAGAAAAAAATTAAGTTCAAATTTTAATGGCGTGTAGTGTTAGGGTTAAGGCCAGTTGACTAAAAGTAGGTCCTAGATCTGGGTGGTGTACTCACCCTAGGGAGTCTTTCTAAGTGATGATATTTATGCATTAGCTCGTATTTATGCGAGTTTCGGAAAAAACCATGGAAAATTGCAAACGCATATATCAGCTAAAGCGACCTGAAATTTTGCACGACCCGCCACTTTATATATATATATATGTGTGTGTGTGTGTGTATTAAGTAAAATCTCTTTCTCCAAGAACAAGTAGGATAACCTGAACAACTTTTGGCTTCGCATATCGTGTTATTTGGTAAAAGGCAAACTAGTATATGCCATCTGAGTAGATTTATTGTAGATCAAATAAATAAGAAATCGGGAGACTATTGAATTTTCACTAGTGTAATTGAGCATTTGGAATCATGCAGAGTCTTCTTTCGTGACCCTAGAAATAATTGTAAACGTTAAAAACTGCCAGGAGCTTGACCTTTCAACAGATATGGAAAAGAAACAATGACGACTTATTATTTGTAAATGACCCTACATGTAACGGGTGAAAATACAAAGCGATAAAATAGATGTAACTACATAATTGTTGGTCTGTCATTATGTACAGAAGATTGTGTTTATGTTGTATATATAGACTCGGACTAGTAAGGTGTGTCATTTACGAGAACCCATTGAAATCACTAGTTTTTGTGTTGTATAAACATAATGTCTCAGATAAGTTCTCGAGAAATGTTATCAGTAGTTATCGTGGTAAACAAAGTTTCTGAGTATTTTCAATATGTATGAAAATGAACTATATAAATGATAACTATATAGCTGATAAATTTAAATGATTTGAAAATATAGATATTAACCCTTTGGCGGTCCAATTCTATTTCACTCCACAGGTCAGTTTTTCCAAATTTAGGGATTTTTTATTAAAAATATACCACTAATTTTAACTGTAACTATTGCTTAATCACTTTGTAGTCCACTATGTATCTGAAACATAATTTCTCAACATTATTGGTGATAGTTGAATAAGAAGATTAACTAAATTTAGAAACACTGTTTAGACTGCTTTAGATACCTTACCTGCAAAAGGTTAATTGTCGATTAACGGGAACTGCAGGGAGTATTCACATATTTTTGTAACGATTTTGCAAATATTTATATATATAACCAAATATAAGAATTTTATTTTGTAATATGTTAAGTCTGATAGCCCTTTTGTTTTTCTATGATATTAAATCTTGATTTCATAGATAGCAGTGTATTCATTAGCACATGAAGGTTAATTTGTTCCACTCCTTTTCAAAACCTTCCACAGCCCAGACAATGTTTTGGGATGCAGCTTTTAAAGAGATTGTTTTAAAAGCCCAAATGTACAGTAATCGATAAAATACACATCAGGGGACATTTGTGGGATGCATATGAAGGGAATAGCTTCAATTCCGGTTTCATTTTTCATATAAAAAAAACAGAGCAGTAAATTTAAGATGTATGACTTGTAACCTTATCCTGATGGAATTCAACAGATTGAAGATTGTTTGGGTTAGGTGATGGAATTATTTTTTTTTTGAAAATAGGTGTTAAAACTTATTTATGAGAATAATCTGAGTTAATTATGACATTTTTCTAGTTTCCTTATTTTAATTTTTCCGTTATAAGTAATAATACTATCACTGATAACCATAAAACCTTTAGAAAACCTTTTTTTTTTATTTTCTCATATTGAACATTTTAAGTCTTTTTCTTTTCTTTTTTAACAGTAAATAGATCATTATCTATTGAGAGCAGATAATAATAGCCAAGCCTCATTAATATTAACTATGTATTTCCATTTTTTCACTCATCAAATAGTTTTCATACATCAATCTGCACATAGTCTTACGCCGAGAAACATATTTCGATATTCAGCGATGTACATGATGCTTTTTTTTTTAATATTAGCTTTAAATCAGATTTTATAACATTATTTATAGTTTCTTCTGATATATATGTAAATATTTTACGATAGCTATTTGGTGTGTGTGTGGGGGGGGGGGAGGATTCGATTTTCTTTTAAAGCATGAGGTGCGACATTAGATTTAATAGTAGGTGTACGTATGTTTGCTGGGTATAAATTTTTCGCCTTTTTTCCAGTCACAAGCAAACTTTGACGTTTATTTACTTTTTTAATAATCATGTCCTTTATTTTACGTGCAGAACTATTAAAACCATGCTTTTCACATCTTTCTTCTATGACTGAATAATAGTAATTCTCTTCGGAAAGTTAAAAAATACAGCCTTCGATCCATTGTTTATCGTTCAGCGATATTAAAAAAAAAAAAAAAAAAAAAAAAAAGTTTTTAATGTTGCAGGAGACAGTCAAATCCTATCACAATTTGATGTCAATCAATTTTTTATTTTAAATTTCAAATTTAAATCCAAGGAGAAATCCAAAATCGTTACAAATGGTTGTGCACACCCTCTGTAGGTGGAAAAACTATCCATGAAAGGTACATAAAATATTTTTTAGTGTTTTTGAAATACCAAAGATTTTAAAACATAAGTTTGATTTGAGTTTTAATTTCTCTAAAATAAATATTTATTTGTTTATTTTCATAAGTCGATCTTATTAAAATCTAAAAGTTTTGTGAAACAAGGTTTATATTAAAATTTTCCAGTAAATATTAAAGGGGTAAATATTAAAATTATCCAGAAATAAATAATACTTTGCAAAACTAATTTCTCAAAGAAAATTTTATTCAAAAGTTTTCGTTTAAAATGTTTCTTTAATCTTCTAAATTATTAACTTTAAAATTGTTTCTTCTTAAAACTTTATGTAAAAGTTTTTTTTTTCTTTTTTTTTTTTTTTTTTTTTTTTTTTTTCTGTTTTTCGTTATGTATAAATGGAAAAATTTGTAATAAAGTTTAATACAGGAAGAAATGAAAAATTTATATATATATGGGGGGGGGAGGGGAGAGGGGGTGATATGGGATGCAGTGTAAGTGCAATTTTTTTAAACTTAAACGGTATCTTCATTTAATGCATTCGAAAATCATTTAATGATTTTCATTTTTTTTTAAATAAATAAGTGATTACGAAGCATCGGGCTGATAAAAAATGTAACATAATTATAAAATGCATCACTATGCTTTTTTAATAAAAGAAATTTAAAATTATGTAATTAAATGGTTGTCTAGCAGCAATAGGGGTAATATATATATTACCAATTTAATCTTAGTGTAAACTAACATTTGTAGAACAGAAATAACACGAATCTCAAAGATTAGTTTTATACTTGTAATTTTATTCTTTAGATGTAAACATATATTAACAATGCAAAAGATTAATTTAAGATGCTAAATATATAATAAAATATTTGCATCATTAGCATTCCGTTTGTTTAAGGTTTTGATTAAATATTTCGTTTATTGCCTACCCTTCAAAAGATATATTTGAATTGAATAAATTCATACACTTTCAACATTCGGATGAAGTATATTTTATTTAGTTTATAATTCTGAAAATATAATATCTATCTAAATTCACATATAGAATATAATTATATCATGTCTGTAATACATTCGAAACAAAGAGTTCGATAACAATTATATTATATATTTGATAAATGTAAAGTAATTATATAAGTATCGAATTTACATGATTTATAATTACGTCTTCGATACGGACTATAACAGGAAATTTCTGGAATTGAATATTCAGTTTTATTGAACTTTTTAACATTTTCCAACAATATTTAACAGTGATTAAAAAATAATAAGTCTACCTGTCTATTTTCCTGACTGACCGTTGTGTGATCACAAAGGCAAAATACATTGAAGGAAAGAGTGCATTTGGAAAGTGTTAATGATCTGTATGAGCAGCATGATTTTCCGTTCTTGTTGAATTTGTCATGATGTTAAAAGTGCTTTCTATTTATTTATTTATTCACTTAATACTGAGAAGCTTGTTTTAACCCTTTGCCGTTTAGTGTTCCACTACATGGAACACCTAACTTCGCTAGCTCCTCCAACCTTTAAATTCAATTGCAAATGCATACAATTAGGTTTATTTTTTACTTTGAACTTACCTTTTCATCCATAGATTGCATCACTACGCAAGGCAATCCATGATATTTAGCTGGGACGCGTTATTTTAAATCCTCGTATTTACAAGAAATGTTTTATATTTTTTTGTGAGACAAAATCGATTGCTTGAAAAAATATTTCTATGTTGTATCATTGGCTGTACTCTAAATTATTTATTCTATATTATTTTTAATTTTTTATACAGGAAACATACGAGGAATCGTTCAATAAAATAAGGTGTTCCATCTCCTGGAACACTGCGACACTAGCGCTTTTCATATTATGCAACAGAAAACAATGATGATAGAAGACAGTTGTGTTTACGTGCTCTGTTTTCCTCTGTTTGGAATGAATGACGTCAAACTATCAGATGCTGCGGAGGAGGGTTGGTTGTTAATATAAAAAAACAACCGCACAAAAGTAGTTTCATGTGCAAAACCTGCAATGTTGGTTTGTGCTTCTACCAAAAGAGTGTGACGTGCTTCCAAAAATTTCAGGAAGCTAAAAAATACACTAATTGTAAATATTTTTGCACATAGGACTTGTCTATATGTATACTAACTGTAAATATCAAATTATTTCATAAAAAATCATATAACCAAGATTTTTTTTGGGGGGGGGCGGGGAATGGGGTGTAGATTAGCAGGCCTCCCCGTGATGCATCATGGGTTATGCTAAATCTACTACACAGGTATAATACAGTGTTTTTTATTCATATGCAAAATCTTCTAGACATTTAGGCGCTTCACTGCAATGCTCTAAGACGTACTTTTCAGAGCTCTAGTGGCGCAGTGTTCCCGCTGATGGAACACCCACAGATTCAAAACGGTAAGTACTATCTTTACAAAATTATACCTGTGTACTCCTTTAGACCTAAGTAGATAGCCTACAACTTTTTTTGTTGAAGTTCCAACATTAAAGGATAGTGCGCTGTAAAGGGTTAAAAATATCACCACAAGAAGCAAGATTATGTTTATTTACTTTTAATATTGTAGCTAGAACTTTAGCAGAATTGAAAAAAATTGTGCTTCCCTTTTTAAATTTAATATAAAATTATTCGAAAAACAATAATTTAGCACTTGCTAAAATTTACTTACCGAACATACATTTTTAAGGAAAATATTGTAGTCATGTCAGAAATTCTATTTTGAGATTTTGATGTTTCTATACGTTTTCAGGTTACACGAGTTCCTTTTTGCTATTTTTACGATAATGTATATGTGTGTCTGTATGTGAGCATGGATATGAATGAACACGATAGCGTCTAAACACTTTGCTCGAATGATCTGAAAGTTGGTACGTATCGTATATGTCACCATAGCACGGACCCTATTGAATTTGGTGACTTTATCACTTATAGTGTATTTACAGGGACACATGAAAAATTCTTTATTATTAAGGCCAACGGGACTTAATTTTTAATAGTGCGATAGCGTTTAAACACCTTCTTCAATGGAGTAAAAAATCCATACACATATTATATGTCACAGCTTCAGGAACTGTATTGATTTTGGAGAATCTGGTGCTTATATATATATATATATATATATATATTATAAGCACACAAAAATAATTCTTTTTCATAGTGAACTATGGAGCCTAACTCTTTAAAATGCAATCGTGTCTAAGCGCCTTTCTTGATTCAGTTGAAAATTTATACACATGATATAGTTCACCTTTCCCCGGAATGCGTAAATTTTGTTGAATCTAGCACATAGAGTTAGTTTACAGGAAGACAACGAAAATATTTTTATCATCATGTCCTATTGGCTAAACCTTTCAAAAGTATGATAGCGTCTATACTACACATTCGATTGAGCTGGAAATGTATATACATATTGTAGATCACCGTCACACTAACTGTTTAAATTTTGAAGAATCTAGTACTTATTTATTTTTATTTTTATTTTTTTACGTTGACACAAAAAATAATTCTTTATTATTGTTGCTTGCGGGCTCTAATTATGTAAAATGCGATAGTGTCTAAACGCCTCATACGATTGAGCTGAAAATTTATGTACATGTTGTATAGATCCCCATAACACAAACCGTATAGATTTTGGTGAGCGCAGCATTCATAGATTTTCATAAGGGTGCAACGAAAAAAAAATATATTAGTATGATCTATGAGATCAAATTACTTTAAGAGCAATAGCGTTAACTTAATCAACACACTATATAGAGAAAAATACTCAAATTTCCGGTTACAGTTTTCTCTCTTGTTTATTTAATGACTTTAATGTTTTTATACAACCGTTAATTATTCAATGTTCGGAATGTCAGGTGGAGTCACAGCACATTTTTTTTTTTTTTTTTTTTTTTTTTTTTTTAATGTATTTCACAGAGTATAGATTATTCGGATAGTATATTTCTGATCAATGATGAAGTATGAGAGTAATTTGCTTAAATATGTTCTCATGTTTTATAGAAAAAAAAAAAAACTGCATTAATATTTGTACAACACATATGCCATAAAAGGTTAAAAAATAAAAAATAAACTGTAATTCAGTTTCTAAAGTTTTATTTAGGATGTTTTATTCGGGGATATTTTTTTGTAAGAATACTTTATTCAAATTATTTTTTATTACAATTCATTTACTTTTATATCATGCATTTTTCAAAATTGTAATTATTATTATTATTAATTATGTAGACGCATTTTTCCATCCGTCTTATTTGTTACGTATTACGATAAGATGAAGGATATTGAGCTTTGCTGACGTGAAGAAGGATTTCATCTTATTTAGAGGATTATTGTGATCAAAGATAAAACATAATAAAACATAATATATTATTTCATTGCCATCGAATAAAAATTATTATACAGATATAGATAGAAATTTCTTTAAGAACGGTTGACCATTGCATGAAATTTTGTTTTTCTTATGAAGGAAATCTGCTCAGTTGTATTTTTTATAATTATAAAATTGCTTCCTACGTTCACGGACATCTGTTAATTACAGAATCTTGAATAGAATTACATATTTCTTGTGTAATTAAAATTTTGTATAACATGAAGTATATTTGTTTTAAGCTTATATATATATATATATATATATATGGGCATTCTCTGAAAAGTGGGCATTTTTTTTTTTTTTTTTTTTTTTTTTTGTTAAGTAAAAAAAGATAAAACCTTAGTCCAAATAAAATTGCTCCAATTTTTTTTTTTTTTTTTTTTTTTTTTTTTTTTTGTACATGTACACATATGTTACAATTAATAAAAAAAATAATATAAACCAAACTGTATCTGATAATTTTTGATATAGCAATTACTTTTATTAATTAGAAAAATGAGGGAATGACTGTGAGGGAATGACAAATTTCTTCTAAAAACTACTTTATAAAAATATTATTAAGTTTAGTTATATTTTCAAACAGTAAATATTTATTAAAACATATTTTTATTAATATAATATCATAAAAAAGCAAATTTGATTTATTTTAGTTAACTTTATAATGAGTGAGGGAATGACGTATAATAAAAATACTGTATTTCAATCTAACGTTTGAGAGCCTTATGCAACTCATTGTAAAAAGTTTCGAACAGAACACAACATGGATTTTTACTTTGCTGCTATACAAATTAAGTTTGACTTATATAAAGCGCGGGCTGCCATTAATGGAGTAAGTAGGGGTGTGATTATAGTTTGATGAGGGAATGATATCTAATACCAGGGACAACAATAAAGTGTCTTCTAATTTCTTTCATTGCATAATATATAAATGTAGTATAATGGATAAATATTTATTAAAGTATGTTTAATAAATTTTTAATTCAAATAATCCAAATATACATGCTTTAATATTATAGAAACCATTTTATTTACTTACATGTGGGAATGGGGACACAGTGAGGGAATGATATTTTGCATTTTAAAAATTATTTAAAAATTATATTTGAATTCCAATAACCAAAGAATAGCAGTTTATATGTAAAACCAACTAATATTGATAGTTTAAACAGCGTTTTGTTTTTGTGCTTTTAAAAATATACCCTCAAGACTACTGGGACATGAAATGACCACTTTTCAGAGAATGACCCATATATATATAAGGAATGGAAGAATGAATAATATAAATTTATAATTTTTTTTTATGATAACAGAAACAATAAAAAATTATTTCTAGTCAAAAATATTTATATATGTACGAAAACAACAAATATATTATAATACACATAAATCAAAGTTTGTTTATTAGTAATATTATTTCATAAAAAAATATTTTTTGAGAGTTTATATATATTATATATATATATATATATATATATATATACATATGCGTGTGTGTGTGTGTGTGTGTGTGTAAATGAAGAAGAATAATTTTTTCTTAATTATGCAGTTATATCTCGTATTGCCCAAGTTAATGAGAAAGATTCAGGCGGAATTACACGAATTAACCATTGTTCTAATTAACAGAATTATTTTAATCTTTTTATATATTAATATATATATATATATATATATATATATATATAAGTAAGGCAATCTCTCTCTCTCTCTCTGCATGTGTGTTAAAGGACAGTTGCTTGGACATCCACGTGACTCGAAGCCCATTTTTAAAATTCTTGATAAGATTTTTTTAATTAATTAAAATATGAAAATATTACCCTAGTATATTAAGGGTTACATACAGACAAAACGCTTGAAACATCGATGACGTAAATTCTGAATGTCTTTTGCAAATACAGTCGGCAGCAAAAATATCCGAGCACTAACAAAAATTCCTATATAAAAAAAAAAGTACACTGAATGCAGTTTTGTTAAATAAATCTTTGTCGAATCCTACTCTTAGTCAGTCGAAGAACACGATTCGACAAGGATTTATTTAACAAAACAGTGTTAAGTTTTTTTTTTTTTTTTTTTTTTTTTTTTTACATAGGAATTTTTGCTAGTTCTCGGATACTTTTGCTGCCGACTGTAGTCATACATTTGGAACGCATGCAAACGACTGCAGACGGCTTTGCAAACCGAAGTTTTTCATTTGTATGTACCCCTAGATTTTAAGTTAACCATTTAAGTAATGACTTTAAATTTAGCTGTTACTGAAAAAAAAAATAATAATAATCACACGAATAATTAAAAAATATCAGAAATGAAATTTGTTTATATGCATATGGCAAATTAACGTCATTATTACTTTAAAGAGTATTAAATGTCAAAAGATAATAAAATAAATTAATAATAATTAAAATTAAAATAACACCCAACATGTTTATTTCTGTCAGTTTATTAGCGACCGGATAAATAAAATAAAATACAGAATATAATATAAATATTGTTTTTTCGATTTTCGCAGAGCGCAATATTTGTAGTAAAATTTTGTTTCATTTCGAGCGATAGAACTAACACTTCAGCCTTCTGAATAGGCGAACATTAATAAAACAACCCTATATATATATTGAATTATAATAATATATAATTATAATAATATATATATATATATATATATGTATGTATATGTGTGTGTGTGTGTGTGTGTATTTTCTAAATTTAATCTTTCTTTTCTTAACGTCATGAAAATTAATTAAACTATAACCATAAATTTCAAATCCATGTTTCATCAATAATAAAATATGAACCTGGAACTCAGTAATATTTAAGTATAAAAAGTGTTTAACTTGATAAATCCCGAATGGATGAATTTCGAAAGTTCTCTTATTACAAATAAATTCTGAAAAAAATTATTCCTGTTTCGAAAAAAGACTTATTCATTTTTATTTCTTTTATGCCAGTTATTGACAGTTATATATATTGAGCAAAATGCTTTTACATAGATTTTGCGCTTATTGTTCATTTTTTACAAAATTTTAAACCTTTCATAAAATTACTTATATATTTGTTTTTAAAATTTAAATATTTTCTTTAATATTTAGAATGAAAGTTAGTAATAAAATCTTTTTGTAAAAAAAATAGAACCGACTCCAAAAAGGAACTACTATTCAAACAACTAAAAATGAAAGAAAATTGGCAGAAAATGGAACTGTAAATTGCGCCTAAAAGTATAAAATAATTTCCTTCGCCAAACAACCTATAACACTACAATTAATCATAACTTTTGAAGTCGGCGCAAAATTAAATAAAATTTAATTAGTTTTTAAAGGTTTGTTTTTAGATCGGTAACAACAAATGCTGTTGTCTCGAATGATCCATTTTCACGCTTCCTTTATTATCTTATCACTGTATACAATTGATCCATTAGTAACATCTACATAGAACAGTGAACATTCTTCACAATGCGGTATTTATGCTTCTACGAAGTTAGAGTTTCCTTTGCAAATTTGGTATAACTTTGATAACTATCATGTAAGATGTGTATTTTGAATAGGATTCGATTTTTGTATTGAATAAAAGTATCAATTTTTATTTAATTTTGCGCCGACTTCAAAAGTTATGATTAATTGTAGTGTTATAGGTTGTTTGGCGAAGGAAATTATTTTATACTTTTAGGCGCAATTTACAGTTCCATTTTCTGCCAATTTTCTTTCATTTTTAGTTGTTTGAATAGTAGTTCCTTTTTGGAGTCGGTTCTATTTTTTTTACAAAAAGATTTTATTTTTCTCTTTTCAGTGGAAACTTATTTATATAGCAGAGCATCAGTAGACGTTCGACGAAAGTTTCACAAATCACAACTTCCAAGAAAAGTGACATTACTCAAAAAATGGTTTATGTAACTGAAAAATACATGAAATGCACCCAATGTGAACAAAAAAGTTACATATCCATCTAAAAAGTTATCCACTCGACAGACAGTTGTGCCTGTTTTATTTTAGTCAAGTTATTTTTAAGTTGATTTTTCTCAAATGCTGCATTTTTAACTTGTGTCACTTTTCTTCCCTTTATCGGATATGAGCAAAAAACTATCTATTCAATGAACATACGTTAAATTAAAAAGTCTTTACAAATGTAAAGATCGGATACGCTGTATTCGTAACCAAAAATTTTGTTAGGCATATATATTGAACTTTACAGTGAATACGTGTCACCCGCTTCGCTGGAAATTCCGCAGCGTAAAGTTCAAACAATGAGCAAAATATGCATTGCAGCTGACGGACAGAAATTTCAACATCGATACTTACATACTGCTTTTACCAGTGAAGATGCATGCGTTCAGCAGTTAGAGTGAGAACAGACTTTTATGAGTATCCTGTAATTTGTTTATATCTTAATGAAATCATAATGAAACCTATTTCAGGCCAAGATCATTACGACAACAAAAAAAGTATTAAAATTGAATCATGTCTTACGAAGTTATAAGCTAACAAATTTCAACAACAACAACAACAATGAGAAACATAGTTTGTATTGAGAACGTCTTCCTTTATGAAGTCGGTTTAAAACGTCTATGCGTTAATCGATGTGACCGCTTACAATAACCATACTTTGAATTTTACATAGCATAAATGTCACCCGCTACGCTACAACATATGCAATATCGTTCAAGTGTGCACAAAATGGGAAATTGTAAACAAACAAATGCACGATTTAAGCGTTCTGTTTTTAGCATTAATGACTAAACTATCTTTTTGTACTAAATCGATGATGCTCTGCAATTTTATAATTCACTTTTTTTCCCTGTCTTGAACCGTTTCCGAGATAGGAACGCTAACTCCACCGTTTTCCCACCAGGTGGCGCTGTAGGCAGTTGCATCGCGTTGCACATATCCACTTTACTATACCTATATACAATTTTTATTACTATTGCTGCAGCTGTTCAGCAGTTAAAAGAGTTGCGACTGACTTTTTTGGGCACCCTGTATTTTCTTTTGATCGTAAAGATATTACAATGGGACCTATTTCAGACCAAGACCTTTACAATAAAACAAAAAGTATCAAAATCGGATCATCCGTTCAGAAGTTATGAGCTAACAAACAAAAACAAAAACAAAAAAACATACGCTTTGTATTGAGAACCTCCTCCTTTTTGAAGTCAGTTAATTAGAGCATCTCTTACGTTATAAGCTTACAAACACCAACAACAGCACATAGCTCGAATTAAGAACAACCTCCTTTCTGAAGCTGGTTGATAACGACTTTGCGCTAATCGATGTGACCGCTTACAGTAACAGTACTTTGAACCACAGAGTATACGTGTCATCCGCTACGCTGCAAAGTGTGTAACGTAGTTAAAGTGTGCACAGTGTAGCAAATTGCGAACAAACAACTGCACATTTTAAGCGTTATATTTTTAGCAATAATGTCTAAAAACTGTCTTTTCGTAGTAAATCGATGATGCTCTATAAATTCGTAATTAACTTTTCTCCCATCTTGAACCGTTTTTGAGATAGGAGCGCTAATTCCACTGTTTTTCACCAGATGGCGCTTTATTTTCTTTAGATTGTAAAGATATTACAATGGGACCTACTTGAGACCAAGATCTTTACAACAAAACAAAAAGTATCAAGTAACCGTATTTTGAACTATATAGCGTATGTCTCACCAGCTGCGCTACAACGTGTGCAATGTAGCTCAAGTGTGCATAGTGTAAAAAATTGCGAACAAACAAATGCACGTTTTTAGCATTGTGTTTTTAGCATCAATGTGTAAACTATCTTTTCGTACTAAATCGATGATGCTCTGCAATTTTATAATTCATTTTTTCCCCCTGTCTTTAACCGTTTCCGAGATAGGAACGCTAGCATGAATGTCTAAACAATCTTTTTGTACTAAGTCGATGATACTCTTCAAGTCGATGATACTCTTGTAATTAACTTTTTTCTCTAGAACCGTTTTCGAGATAGGAACACTAACTCCTCTATTTTTCACCAGGTGGTGCTGCAAGCGGTTTAACCTTGTACTGCATGGCCACTTTGCTATACTAACATACCATTTTTATCACTATAGCTGCAGCCGTTTAGCAGTTAAAAGAGTTGGAACTGATTTTTTTGGGCACCCTGTATTTTCTTTAGTTCGTAAAGATATTACAATGGGACCTATTTCAGACCAAGACCTTTTCAACAAAGCCAAAAGTATCAAAATCGGAGTATCCGTTCAGACGTTATGAGCTAACAAACATAAAAAAACATACGGTTTGAATTGAGAACCTTCCTTCTTTTTTGAAGTCGGTTAAAAATAGGTAAATTTAATCGTGCATGTAGTTTTAACACGAATCAGAAACGCTCAGGTTATGATTGTATGTGTAATATCCAATTTGAATAACCTATTTTTTTCTTTACAGAGATTGAGAGGCTACATTTTTTTTTTCAAAAATCCCTTATTTTATAATAAATATATAAGCTATATCAACATTTAAGTTTATTAAAAAAAGGAAAGAAAGAAAAAAAACTAGAAAATTTTGAGAATTTATCTTTATTTTTCTGTCATCTATCTATCTATATATTACACAATTTTAAACTACTAAACAGACCTTACAGATCATTTAGCAAATAGAAAATCTTCTACTTCAGTGATCTTTTATTTTTTTCTTCCAACTTCTGCAAACTATCATCAATTTGAGACAACAAATTTGCTTTCGAAGAGAACTATCGACATAAAATTCAGCCGGTGTATTTTTTAATTTTTTCCGCTTCCACTGTGGAATTTATTTTGTAAAATTGGAGTGAAAACAAAAAGTTTTATTTATTTATTTATTTTGGAAAGTTGCTCTATACATTTGCCGACCAAATTAAGCAAAAACATTTACATACCTTTTGTGCCTATTACACTAATTTTTGTGAAAATTGCGGGGATTATGAAGGGATTATGCAAATTGAACAAAACTTACAGGAAATCTAATGTGAGGCAAGGCATGCAAATGATTAGATTTACAAAGCGATTTCGCATCCGTGGTACGAGAACCGACTCTGTATCTGTCATTTGTTCTAGGTATATGAAGTACTGTAAAAGCTCGTTGAAATCCGTTTATCGTTCTCTGTCAAACGTTCTATTGGTGGTCAATATGTCTCGTCAAGAGCAGAGGGTGCCATGACAACAACTAACAGATTTCGTACGAAGCCGCATCGTTGGTATGCGAGAGGGTGGATTTTCGTATCGAGAAATCGCAACCCGCATGCATCATATGCCACAAGAGTGATGCGTGTTTGGAAGAAATGGAGAGAAGAGAATAAAAAACCCCGAAAACCTGGCAGTGGAGCACACAATAGAACAACGGCATGGGACGACAGACACTTGATCCACATGGCTGTGTCGGATCGTATAGCGTCCTCTCGTATGTTAGCACTACGTTGGAGGACGGCTACAGGTGTTTTATAATGTAGCTACACGGTTCTTTGCTGTTTTCCGCATAAGGAACTGCATTCAACGGTTCCTCTACGCAAGGGTTCCCCTCTCACTGAATCACAGACGCCTCCGACTTCAATGGACTCAGCAACACAGCACTTGGCGTGACCAGTTGCAACAAATTGTTTTCTCCGATGAATCTCGCTTCATTCTCGAGTACAATGATGGAAGAGTACGTGTCAGACTCCACGGGGGGAACTTCTGCTCCCACAGTGTGTTATCTAGCGTCATACTGCACAACCTCCTAGAATCATGGTGTGGGGAGCTGTTGGGTATAATTGCCGAACCCATCTAGTGCACATTGCGGGAAATCTCAACAGTGATCACTAGATAAAGGTGTCAGAGGACTTTCGCATTCATATACGCACACATAGTGCTGTATTTCAGCAGAATAATGCCCGATCACATGTTTCGCAGACTGCCCAAGACTTCATCAGTGATCATCAGTTTTCGATTCTTCCATTGCCTGCTTATTTCCCGGATAAGTCACCCATCGAGAATATCTGGGATTTCTTTGGTCGGTGATTCGCTCGAACAACTGGTGGGGCGCACAGTAAGATTGAACTTTGGCGTCAAGTCGAAGCCATCTGGGATGGCATTCCCCAGGATTACATTCAGAAGCTGAATGATTAAATGTCCTGACGTGTACTGGCTTTCATCTCTTAGCGTTGCGAACACACAAAGTACTGATTTCAGATGTTCCTTTTGTTTTTTGTGTTGTAGGTTTGATAGTTTATTTGTACCACTATCAGTAAATATTTGGAATAAATATCATTAATTTCTAACAATTTTTTATGGTGTTGCAAATTTTAGAAACATGAAAGTATTAAGTTGTTACGAAATTTTTAACATTTCAGAAAATCCATTAAAAATATTTAAATAATATTAATAACTAGCAGGCTACGCCCGCTTCGCTGGTCCCTATTTTTAAATGAATCATTGTAATTACTAAATTCTAAAAATTGCAATAATTTTTATCACGTGAAAAAAAATAGATAAACAAAATCTGATTAGGAAAAATGTCACACCGGGTTCCCAATGCCTTCGGCAAAAATTCCCAAAATACTCCAACTCTTATTTCTTTTATTTTCCCCCTTCGCCCCCTCCCCTCCCGTTTATCCTGATAATTTTACAAATTCGAAAATATCCTCTATCGATTTGTAGGTATCAAAAACAGCTATGCACCAGTTTTGAATGAACTTTCTCTATTTTTATTTTTTGCCCCACCGCTCCCCCCCTCCTTCTCGCCCCTCCCGATAATTTAAAAAATTCGAAAATATCCGCAATCGATCTGTAGGTATCGAAAATCTCTATGTACCAATTTTGAATGATCTCACTCTATTTTATTTTTTTGCCCTTCTGCCCCCCCCTTCCCGGTCCTCCTGATAATTTTACACTTTCGAAAATATCCCCATTCGACTTGCAGTCCTCTACATTCTATCTGTACCAATTTTGAACGCCCTAACTGTATCTCTATTTGTTTATGCCCATAGCCCCCTTACCGCCCCTCCCAATAATTTTACAAATTCGAAAATATCCGCAATCGATTTGTAAGTATCGAAAACCTCTTTGTACCAATTTTGAATGATGTAACTCTATTTTATTTTTTTTGCCCCCCCCCCCACCTCTCCCCTCCACCTTTCTCGTCTCTCCTAATAACTTTACACTTTCGAAAATATCCCCATTCCACTTGCAGGCCTTTAAAACCTATCTGCACCAATATTGAACGCCCTAACTCTATTTGTTTTTGCCCATAGACGCCCCCCCCCCTTGTTGCCCTACCTGGGGGCTGAATTTCTGAA
This sequence comes from Salticus scenicus, assembly GCA_963930645.1. NCBI lineage: Eukaryota > Metazoa > Arthropoda > Arachnida > Araneae > Salticidae > Salticus > Salticus scenicus. The sequence continues at coordinate 54,468,214 of OZ005656.1, read as the reverse complement.
ATTCCAGAAATTGGTTTTTAGATATTTGCATTAGCTATATTTTAGAGCAAAAATTTCATGTATATCTGTTTTTTTTGTTTGAGATATATAGGATTATGTGAAATCATGTTTAACGCATGTGAAATCAAGTTTCGACCCCCCCCCCCTCCTCTTGGGTACTGAATTTCAAAATTTCCAGAAATTGATTTTTAGACATTTGTGTTATCTATATGTTAAAGCAAAAAAAATACGGATATCTGTTTTTTTTTTTTTTTTTTTTTTTTTTTTTTTAAGATATGAAGGATTTTGTGAAATCACGTTCTGCCCCCTCCACCTCCTTGGGGGGGGGGGCGAATTTTGTAAAATCGCTTCTTAGTGGATGCCTACGTCATAGAAAGAACATTGTCACAAAATTTCATGCTTCTAGGTCTAGGGTTTTGGTCTGGGTGATGATGAATTACCCACTCACTCACTCAGCCAGAAAGAACGATTTTATATATAGAGATAATAATAATAAATTTATAAATATTGTAAAAATTATAAATAATTGAAATATTTTTTTATTATTTAGCAATATAGTTTATTAAAATAGGTAAATTTAAGTTTGCATGCGTTTTTAACACTAATTAAACATGCTCAGGTTATGGTTACAGGTATAACATTCTATTTGGATTACCAATTTTTATTATTATTACAATGATTGACAGAATACATTTTATTTATTTATTTATTTATTTTTTCAAAAAATCCAAATTTTATAAAAAAAAAAATATATATATATATATAAGCTATTCTAATATTCAAATTTATTAAATTTTAGAAATAATCTTTTAGAAAATTTAAAAAATATTATTATTATTATTATTATTATTATTATTTGTCGTATATAAACTCTTTAGATAATTTTAAACTAGTAAATATACATTACAGATCATTTAACAAATAGAAAATCTTCTACTTCAGTGACTCTTTATTTTTTTTCATCCAACTTCGGCAAACTATCATCAATTTCAGACAACAAATTTGTTTGCGAAAGAATTACGTTGTATGACTTTTAAAAATATCGACATAAAATTCAGGCAGTATATTTTTTCCCCTTTTTTCAGCTTCCATAACAGAATTTATTTTGTAAAATCTAAGTAAAAAAGAATGTTTTTTTTTTTTTTTTTTTTTTTTTTTTTCTTGGATTAATTTACAATGCATATCAATATCTAACCGCCAGTAGTAATAATGTCACAAACAGTATAGAATAAAAATAAAAAATAAATATATTAAAATATATTATTTTTAAATAAGAGTTTTAAATTCAGTTGAGCTTACAAATTACCTTATAGGTGTATCGTATTTATTTTTCTTTCTCTTGTCATATAACTATGTAAAGAATTCTGTTTTTACAAAATTTTGATACTGAGTTCGTGACATATTCATGACTATGTTTCGATGTTCCCTGAATATAAATATCAGGCTTTAGTAGTTTGTATGAATGTGTGTTAATTTGTACATGTTTTATCAGCATGTATTAAGAACAAATATTAAGGAATTTATTAAAGAGACCAAATCATTAATATTTGGTAACGTAATTTGTAAATTTTCATTGAAAAAGGATAAGTAGTTTAAAAAAATTAAGCGTAATCGAATACTACGAACGAAATTTTGTATTGGTACATTTAAACATCATAAAATTGCGTTACGTAAATTAAAATAAACGTATGTGTTTATCATTAAATTACATACATCATATTGTTTGAAAAGCATTCACCGTACACTTACAAGGATGCACAAAATCACATGGAATTGACAGAGATGATCCAGAGAGTCTGGGATTTACTTGAAATGCACTTCGATTGTTGTTATGAGTACATTTTATTGTTTCAAATTTAAGCACATTAAATAGTGCGCATATATTTAACGAGCTTTATTGATGGTTAATTAAAAATACACGAATACATTACAAAGTAATTCACAAACTGATGAAAATTATTTGGGGCAAATTGCAGAATACTCTATGATATTGATTATGATTGATAATTACTATTTAATATGGAATGTATATTAACGATTACCGTTCATTTTTTTTTTTTTTTTTTTTTTTTTTTTTTTTTTTTTGGGGGGGGGGGGTGTATTTTTGAATTCGCATTTAATGGTAATCTGAATCTAAATATCTATGCTTATTGTTTGGTTTTAAAATACATTATCATTAGAACTTAAAATTTAATAAATGTAGGAACTTAAAATTTGGTATTGTAAAGAATAGGACACACACTTGAAAATTTTGACTAATATCTCTAAACTTCGAACATCGGTATCAGTAAAAATTCGGTATATTAATTTATTCATATTTTTCAACTTACTAAAAAAATCTGAAATGTTTTATGGATATTAAAATATTCAAACAGAAATCTGAGGTCGATGAAAAGTAGCCTTCTATCCCACAGAAAGTTTTGCTAATAAAAACTGTTCTTATAAACGTAAAGCATTTTTTCGAGTGTAAATATAGACGATTTTCATCTCTGAGAAGCGCAACACTAAATGTTGCAAAAAAGTCTTTTTTTTTTTTTTTTTTTTTTTTTTTTTTTTTTTCATGTATGACGAGATGATGTATTTTTCAATGTTAGTTTTTCTTTTGTTTTAAAGACAAAAAATAATGAAATAAATAATATTTTTTATATTATCATACATGTATAATTCAACCAAGCATTTTATTGCTGTTAGAAGGCTATTTTCAAATATTCAAAATTTACACCCATGGAACTTCCAACGTGAGAGGATAACAAAACCATACATAAAAAAAAAAAATCTGGGTTGACAATCATAATATTTATTTTATAACATATATTATCGTACATATTTATTACTAACACATTTAATAATTTCCTATTTTAAAGTTTAAAGCAATTTTCATTCTGTAGAAAATGTGAATTTTCTTCTATATTACCATGTTTGAAATTATGAAAAAATAGAATGATAAATCAAACATTGAACTATTGATCCCCAAATGTAATCAGAACGATTTTAAGTCATGTTCTAAATAAATATGTAATTTGGTTAAAATACGTCCATTGTTTTGTTACATTAAGAGTTATGATACACACACAGACATACATGCTGTTTTACAAACATTTTATAAAAATAACCATATCGTGTTCAGAACATCCCAGAACGTGGAAGTCCATTGAAACCCAGAAATCTTTCATTTTTCATGAATCCAGAACCTATTACGTATCCAATAACAATGTAGGAGAAAATAACATTCTGCAAACACATACATTAATATGAAGTTTTACATCAAAACCGTACTTTTTTGCTTTTACAAAGTGAACTCATTAAAAAAGAAACTTTTAAATTAATATATATATATATATATATATATATATTACACACGAAAAATTCTTAGATTCTCGAAAAATAAATTAGCATCGTTTGAAAAGAATTCTTTGCAAAATGTTTAAAAAAAAATGTTATCAGAATATTAAAGTTATCAAAAAGAATTTTAGTTAAATATTTTATCAAAGTTTAAAGTTTTTACAAGATTTCTATGAAGATTTACTTTATTCATGTAAGGGATTTTAAATATTTTTTTTTTCTAAAAATATTATGCAATTAAAACTTTTAACAATTATTAGATTTTAGGAAACATTTTAATGGAAATTTGCTTTAAACGTAAAAAGATTAATTTTCAAGTAGAGCTGAAAATAAGATTAGGAGATAATTTCGAAACACATTAAAATACACTTAAATAATTAATATTTAAAATATGTATAACAGTTACAAAATCTACATAATAAATCATTCTTTATTCAAATAGTGATGAGCAACTCTTTTTCTATGCAGCATATATTTTGGCAAATGATTTTATCAAATATAATTTTTGCATGTATAGTTATTGAATGTAAAACAATTGCATGATTTATGCATTCTTATATATACATATGTATTAATTGATTGTTCTATTGGTAAATAATAATATATAGTTTCATTATTATAATGAAGGATAAATTTTAATAGATCATTACTACATATATAAAAGAATAACGAAAAATCACACTTTTCGCATTGATTATTAGCACTTTCCAACTGAAATTACACTTTGCATCATTTAACTTTGAATGTATTCTGGTTATGTTACCACACAACGAAAAGACAGAAAGACAGAAAGTCAGACAAATAGAATAATTTAATTCATAATCAAGCTTAAACATTGGTAGAAAGTTTTAAAATTCTTAACTCAAAATGAAATGAAGTTTCAGCAATTTCTAATTCAGGGGTGTTTGTGTCCCCGGAAATTGCTACCGGAATCTTTTAATAGTGATATTATTGATAGTTTTATGGTAAAGTTTAGCAATTAAATATAACCAAAAATACAATTCGTAATTACTGGTGGAAAGTAAAATAAAAACCCGGAACGCAAACACCCCTGCTAATTGTAGCACTAAATGTATATGGATGTTTTAGTGTATCACAGTAAATCTAAATGATAAACAAAACCTATCAATGCAATTTTAATTAGTGAACATTCCATAGTAAACTTGAAAAAAATATATTATTTTGAAGAAATTCTGAAATTATTTACAGATACTGGAGGAGGCACATGGTGAGATGGCCAGATGGATAGTCAAATTATGAAATCAAATGATAAATTTCCAATTAAAATAAAACGCTACTTCGAATAATTCCCTCTTACTTATTTTTAGAAAGTGTTAAAATGCTTTAAAAATTCAAAATGGTACTCCAGCTATTTTCTTATATAGATCTTAATGTATCTGAATATTTTTCTCTGTCCTCACTGTAAATTTTATGCTATTTGCACTATATATTATATAAAACATTCTTTTGTGTATATGAATATTATATTTCCGTTTAGTGCAAATTAAATGTATTAAAATGTGGTTTACAGAAATACCTCCCATAGATCTCACTGCTTTGAAATAGTTTCGAATGTCTCTTCACACAAACCACTGGTGGTATGTACTCCATTTTCAATAGGGACCATCCTATTGTGAATTGGAATAACATATTTGATTTTCATTCAGATTTCTGCAAAGTAAAAGTATTAAAATATGGCTTTTAAAACGCAATGTTTTAGAAAACATTTCGATTTCTTTGTACACGAACTTTCTTTGTATCATTTTTATTTAATTTTCAGTGCGGGGCATTCAATAGTGAATTTAAATAACATATATTTGTTTCAAGAAATTCCATTCATATTTACGGGTGTAAGAACTCAGACAGACAGACAAACCGATGTCATAAACACTTTTCAACTTTGTTGAAAATTATTACTAAACACTTTTTAACTTTGATGGAGAGAGTAAAAAGAAATATTTGTTAGATAGTTTACTAGCAGCATTTAAGCGGTTGATTTTTTACGAACAAAAAATTATTGTTTTTCTTATATCTGTTTCAAAAGTGCATTCTAATTTTAAAATTGCGGTAATTCCATTTCGTTTATATATATATATGTCTGTGTGTTGTGTATTAAGTTTACGGGAAATTGCCAATTATGACACCAGTAAAAACTCGATTTTTAACTGTAAAAAAATATTTTCTGGAACAGTTTTCACATTTTACGTATTTACGAATTACGTATTTGCACATAATATGATTTCAAAATAGACAGGCATCGTAATAATCCGCTTGAATATTTCTTAAATTTTACTATTAAGAATTTTTTGAAAATAAATTGTAAAATTTGATGAAAGAAATAGAATTTCAAATAAACTCTAACACTGTTCTGCTAATATAACCAATATCTTTCATTCACTCATATAGTGAAAATTTCAGTTTCTTTAAATTTAATTTTATCAGCCATCTACTAAGGGTAAACGATTTAAAAAAAAAAAAAAAAAAAAAAAAAAAAAAAAAAAAAAAAACTTAATATATATATATATATATATATATATATATATATATATATATATATATATATATATATATATATATATATATATATTACTGTAAATAACATGGATTTGTTCTGAAATTTTATACCATTTATTACACCAGGATAAAAATAACTTTTATTTTTCCCTTTATTTAATAAATAACTCAAACTCTCATCTATAACCGTTGTCAGTCTCATGAATTATAACATTAATAGCAACAAATAAACTCCAAGATTATGCAGGGCAGTAGTAAATAATTCGGAGTAAAAAATTTTAAACCGAAAAAAAAAAATCATCTGTTTTTTTTTTTTTTTTTTTTTTTTTTTTTTTTTTATTATTATTATTATTCATGATGTTTTTTTAATAATTTACAATTTCTTATTACTGAAAAATGGTACTAAATTTTAAAATTATTCTTTCTTGTCATCGTTTTTCTGATTACTGTGTAAATTTTTAATTGAACGGGAACATTATGGAAAAAAAAATAATTCCAGGGTTAAAATTACAGAGTGCATTTGGAAGAAATATCCCCTATAATTAAAAGCAACCTACAACTGCAAATAACTCTTTTGAAAGCGAATTCACAGTTACACAATAGTAAAGCAAAGTTACATCAACAAGAAGATGAATTAGTGCTCATATATTTTAACAGGGAAGGGAAATTTAAGGTAAGATTTTCAACCAATATAATTAGGGGATTATGGAGATATTATTCGTTAAAATACTGGGATATTCAGGGCTATGGAGATGGTAACTGCAAATCATGAAATTTTGGTTTTCATGTAAAATTTACGAATTTCAGGTGAAAATGTACAGCGAAATCGCAATTAATGACATTTTTAAGATTTTTATAAATTTGGAAAAATTCAAGAAAAATTAATTTATGTAAAAGGTGTAGATCTCTAGATTTTTATATTTCAATTAAAGATTAAATTATCATTACTTACACTGCATTGCTTAGCAACAGCAGATTTCTCGATTTATAGTCTCTGAACATAACCCATGCGTTCTTTCAATGAAACATGAGAATGTTTTTGTTGGACCAATGATAGTCCACTTTGATAAAGATAGTTACAGATACCCTAAGATTTAAGCATATGTATAGGGTCTTTTAAGACAGAAAAGGATAGTTTATATATGGCAAACTTATTTTGAAGTCATATTGTTTACGATCTTTAGGTATTTCAGAAGAAGATTTGGAAATAAGAAAAAAAAAAAAAAAAAAAAAAAAAACAGTTTTGACATTAGAAAATGACATAGATCTAGAAAGATATTTAACACCTTACTTAATTTTGCAAAACATATTTTCATGAATATTTCAATTTTAATCTAATATGGACAATTGAGAGTGAAATATTAAATTTTAAAACTAATCCAATAGTTTTAAATTTAAAACCTATCCTCATTTGAGGACGATTAGTGTTCTAGTGAAAAAAAATTCCAGATAGAAAAATATTGATGTAACAGATTGATTTCCTTTTATATGCCAAGTAAAATCTCGAAAGTAAAGTATTATAATACATTTTATTATTCAACTTGATTTAAGTAGGTATACCTACGCAAAAGAGAAATATCTGTGTGACGAATGAAAAGTCATAAAATAACTATCTAAATTATAAAATAAAAATTAATAATACTCTCATAAAACTTCCAGGTATAATTTAGAGTGATGCTATATACTGTCATTAAAAAGCAGAAATCATTCCAAGAAACCATAAAAAATATACGTAGCATTTTTTTTTTAGCTGTCCTCAAATGGCGACGCTGAATGACAGTTGGTTAAGGATGAGGAAGCTGCCATTTAAAAAAGAGCTTTATCAGTTTTAGAAGGATTGTAACCTTCGACCTCAGCAATAGCTTTTACAGGCTTTATTGTTATTTGTATTTATTGCTCTTTATATTACTGAGAAACCCTGTCTTTGAAGCCTTACATGAGGGGATATTAGGTTCCCCAAATTTCTTCCCGATTTTCTATATTTTACTTAATCCATGATGCAAAAATTTATCAATCGCTTCTATCAAGGATGATCTGACATCCTCAAGTACAAAGGACAGTCCTCGAAATCTAATCTTTGTACTCCAAAAATTAGAAGACATTTGGAGTTGCCGGTTATAAAGTCAAGATGTTTTACTACAAGAATTCATTACTTATATAATAAATAAGCTGAGATAAGTGCTTTAAGGGGATTTATTAATTTTTTCTGGGGCCGTTATTTTGCACCGTAGTAATTTATCCTCAAATTCCATTTAAAAATTCTAATCGAGTTTTCTACCGTTTACGTTCCAAAAAATGCCTTTTTCTTTCTTTCTTTTCTCCTTTTTTTTTCTTTTTTTTTCCCCTTTCGCTTACCCATATAAATGATAGAGAAAATATTGTTTTGGGGTCAAACTTTCCAAATTGAGTTTTTGTTATATTGACACATTTTAAGATCCCCTGAATCCGAAAAACATGTTTTTAGCTGTTGGTCTGTGTGTATGTCCTTGTGTGTGCTTCTGTGTGCGTCTGTATGTGTATGTGAATTTGAGTTTTTTCATAAATTTGTATGTTTTAAGGCTCCTTCAATATGAAAATGAAGTTGGTTTGTATGTATGTCTGTCGGTGCATATGTGTTAGAGAGTCTGATATCAGCATATCTCAAGAACAAGCAATAGCAAAAAATCCAAACTAGGTATATCTGATATGATACACTAAATTTGTATCACATAAGGATGCCACAGTAGACGTTTCATTGAAATTAAGCAAATGGTTCGTGTGCAGGGACACCCAAGAGAATTTAAATACATTACGTCTATAGGGGAAATTGCAGATAAGTTGACTTTAAACATCTATTGGCTGCACTAAACGCAATGGAACGAATGTATATTTTTATAGACATAAAAACTTGTTTCATGTAGAATATGGCATGGAAATCATTCACCGTTTATTTACAGGGCTACACAAAAGAACTGGAATATAGTGAGATAATACTTGGAAATTCATCTAAGTTCAATTCATGCTGGGCTATACATTATTATTAATATAGGATTATATTTACGTGCACAATGTAGTTTGTACATAATTTTTAGAAGATGTACAGAACAAAAATAGTTAATAGAAAACATAATTATTTAATGAATGTAATTAGTGAAAGTGCTTTTATATAAAATTTTACCATGTTCAAGAAAACTGCTCAGAATTTAAATTTAATTCCTCTTAACCATGTGGTAAATAAAGTATTTTTAAAACAAAATATTAATTGTATTTTTGTATATTCACACGTTTTGAGTTTCCCTGATTAATAAAGTCATGTTTTTGATGTTTAATCTTTGTCTTTGCCTTTGCCTTTGCAATTTTTCAGAATAACTTTAAAACAAATAATTTCATACAATTCAAATGCTGTATTTTAAAGTTAATTTATTGTTGTTACTTCAAAAATATTTTGAAAATTTATAAGAAATGGTGGGTTTCAAGAAATGGTGTATGTCAATCTTCTCTGAATAATTTGAAATAAAAATTTAAATTTAATAACAGCTTTTGAATTCTTATTTAACATAAGTACAATATTAAAATGAACGTTGAAGGAGGCAGTAGCCCTCCTCATACCGAATTATTTATCAAATAAAGCTTTTTAGATGGCTATTTTAAATTGTTTTTAATAAAGGTTTATATAACAGTATTCGTTATCTTATCCCCTAATGTCCAATTTGACTTTAAGGTATTGAATTTATGGGTAAGAGAAAGTTGTGTAAGTGCAATACCAGACTAACATTACTTTTTTTAATCTTTTGTAATTCTATTAATTTCAATTTCACTGTAACCCCTCTGACTCATTGTCTTAAATATTACATAAAATTCCCACTTTCTTACATGACAACTACAATTTTCATAGCTCTGTATATGCTAATTGCTCTTAAAGGAAAAATCTTCCATAATCTCTGAATTATGTTTGTTGTTAACCCGGCTAAAGAATCTGTTCCCCTGTTTGCATACCAGAGCAATAATCCATCTTTTAATTCTGCACTGATTATAAGTGTGCTTAATGCTACCGAAAGTGATGTATGGCAACGCCAGTACATATATATATATATATATATATATATATATATATATATATATATATATTATATATATATATAATATATATAATATATATATATATATATATATATATATATATATATATATATATATATATATATATATATATATGTGTGTGTGTGTGTGTGTAGGTGGGTGGCTGTGGGTGGGTGTATTATTTATATTGTTATTTAATGTTAGTGCAGATTTACTTTGCTATATTTATTCAATATCAAATCAGGTTGTATATTCCTAGTTAACGTGCTGTCACTTTTATGGTGGTACTTTACAGAGAAATTGTTAAACATTTCTGCAATAGAGTATAACAATTGCTTCTACTAGAAACTTATTTATATTACATTGATTTAGAATGTTGTTATTTATCCTTCTTTCGTGAATTACAAAGAAATTTAATTATTATAAAAACAATTCAAATAGTTTACAATTTTATATAATTGATACATTCATTTAATTATAGCTTTTCTATAAATTTTATTATTAACAATTTACATGCATAAAAAAAAAAATGAAATAAATTAAAAGTAAAGAAATCCAAATATTAGAAAACTATACTAATGTTTTTCTAAAAGCACGTAATGTAAATTAAGCTAGATTTTACACTTTTATAAAACTAGTAAAATATATAAAATATAAAAAAGAACATTTCCCTATATATTTTGAAATTTATAAAATTGCAAAAATAACCAAAAAAAAAAGTATTCAATATGACTTATGATTATAATACTATATTGTTATATACGTTGTTTAGGAATTACACGCAGCTTTTTAAATAAAATGCATTATTTGTGCCATTTAATATATGTGTTATATACATATTTAGGGTTAATACATGAGTTTTTAATATGTATGAAGTGGTTTGTTTTGTTTTTAGTATATATATAAATCATTTTACAAAATTTACTTATACACACACACACAAAAAAAAAAAAAAAAAAAAAAAAAAAAAACTTTTAAAGCAATATCAGTATAAATTTTAACTTTCAGGAAAAAAAAAAAATCTAAAATTTAGCTTGCTGTTACATGTACTTGTTGATTTCCAGATGATTTATGATGCAAAAGCTCTACTGAGTAAAATTTTGGAAAATATCACGGATATTTCTTTTATATATATTTTTTAAACATTATAGGTTTGACAGCAAGACATCTATCACACTTACTTTAATCTTACAAGACTTTCCTGAGGCAAGCAAAATGTTATTTAATGAAACTTTTTAAAGCAGGAATAGATAATCCTTGTAGATTATTTTTTAAGTTATGGATTTAGTTTATGTTTCTTTATCCTTTAATATGGAATTTTTTAACACGACGCCATTTTCACATAAATGTAATCCCCTTTATTTGTTGGTTTAATTTTGTTGGAGAAATATGTATTTTTCAAAGTATTTTTTTTTTTCCTCGTTAATTGAAGAAGATACATTATAAAATATAATCTATGTATTTTTCAAGATCTTTTTTTTATTTCTTAAATTCTGGAATTTGTTTATGTTTCTTTATCATTTAATATGGTGATTTTTTTTTTTTTTTTTTTTTTTTTTTACATGAAACTGCTTTTCTATAATTGTAACGCACTTCATTTGTTCATATAATTTCGTTGGATAAATCCTTCACAAGATTTTGTTTTTCTATTGAAGAATACTTATTATAAAATTATAATCTATGTAATTTTTATGATCGTTATTTAATTTTCAATTCATTTTAATAGATATGATGAATAAAAAATTTTGAAACAAAGAGAGTCATTATTATTTTTTAATGAAATAAATATTTTCTAGTGGCAATTAAGCTTAACTTTAATTATTCTTTGTGTTGATTTATCAAGGTACTTTATGCAGAATACTTTATGTTATACAATGCATTAAATAGGGCGTTAAAACAAATATTATATATATATATATATATATATATATATATCATAATGTAATGCCTAAATATTATTTATATTAAAAAATAATAATAATGAGACGTTGTCTCCTTGACACAGCAACACTCAAACAAAGCTTAGCTGCGGTATTTTGTACGCAGCTAAATTAAGTTCAAAAGAAATTCAAAATGCCGACATTTATTATTTCAGCAAAATTTTGATATGCTGGTCACATTTTCTCAAAATAGTCTTTTTCTTCTTTTTTTTTGTCTGCTCCTATTCTGAAATTTCGAATGTCTACATTTCTACATGCTGTACAATTTGAGATCTGAAATGGTATGTATAGTCTTTAAGAGGTAAATGCAAAGGTGTAAGATATTTTTGTAGAAAACGGCTCGGATGATTCTTTTGAAATTGGTATACGATAATTATTGCTTTTTTTTTTTTTTTTCTGAAGAGGTTAAAGTTTTTCGTTTTGTCCAAAAATCACTTGTTTATATATATATATATATATATATATATATATATATATATATAATCCAGTTTAAAAATGGAACTGTATTGTCTCGTAACTCTAAAGAAAATCTGTAATCTGGTTTTTATATTCGCGGATGCGTACGGACTTCCATCTGAAATATTGAATCGCAATCACAACATGACAGTTTTGGTGCCATATGTTGGCGAATTTACCTAATGCCCATATTACAGCATAAGCTTCCCTTTCAATAGTGCTCCACTTTGATTGAGCAGGGGTCAGTTTTTGGCTTGCGAAAGTTATAGGTTTCAGTTTATTCTGCTCATCTCTCTGCATTAGACAGGCTCCAATTCCGGTCACTGAAGCATCAGTATCGATTTCAAAAGGTTTCGACATATCAGGTGTATACAGAGATGTTATAGAGCACAAACAATTCTTTAACGAATTAAATGCGCTTTCGGCTTCTTCTGACCATGGAAGGTCGTTTGGCACAGTTTTTCGAGTTAAGTCCGTTAAAGGTTTTGCTATATTGGCATACCGAGGCACATAGTCTCTGTAATAGTTAAATAATCCTAGGAGTGACTTCAATGTTTTCTTAGTTTTAGGGGCTTTCAAATCTTTAATAACTGATATCTTGTCCAGATCTGGGCCGTGCTCTCCTGAGCCTCCTGAGCCTAAATATTTTACTTTCGACATCGCAAACGAGCATTTCTTTAAATTTGCCGAAAAATTCAATTTTTTCAGAGTTTCTAAAATGGATTTAATATGATTAAGATGATCTTCCCAGGTTGAAGAAAATATGATAATATCATCAAGAAAACTTTCGGCGTAGTCACTATGAGGTCGTAAAACTTGATTCATTATTCTTTGGAATGTTGCTGGTGCTCCAGATAACCCAAATGGCATCACCTTCCACTGATACTGACCCTTTGGAGATACAAAACTGGTTAATTCTCGGCTTTGCTCTGCTAAGGGTATTTCCCAATATCCCTTAAGGAGATCTAAAATTGTCAAGTAACGAGCTCCACCAGCTTTAAATCTAAGATTTTCTGAATTCTGCATAGGAAAAGGTGGAATTTTACTAACTGAGTTCAGCTCTCTGTAGTCCACGCAAAGTCGGACAGTTCCATCTTTCTTTGCTACACATACCAATGGATATGCTATTTCTGCTGAAGAGGGTTCTATCAGGTCTTTTTCCAATAATTCCTCTATCTGTTTTTCTATATTAGAATTTAATGTCTCTGGAACTTTATAAAGATGAGGTTGTTTCCTCTCTACTCCAGACTTTAACTGGATAACATGTGGAGGAACTTTGGCTTTCTTTAATTCCCCATCAAATATTGTTAGATATTCATTAGTCAGATTCAACAGCTGTTTATGTTGCTTTGCTGATATCGAATTTCATTTTATATCAGCTTTTAGTTCTTCATCGGTTACTTGCCGTGATTCTACGGGCGCATGTTGTATATCTCCAAACTCTTCATCTGTTTCGTAAATAATTCCTACAGCTCTGACAGGTTGAATATATTTACGCAATTTATTTTGATGAAGATGTCGAACACTTCCATCAGGTAGTTTGACATAAAAAGAATGTGGAGACATATTTTCTACTATTTCTCCTGGTCCTTTCCATTTTGAACAAAGACGATTTGTTGAATCAGGGATTAACACTACAACTTCATCCCCAACAGAAAATTCGGTATCTTTTGACCGTAAATTATGATAATGTACATATTTCTGCTGCTGTTCTTGAGCTATGCTATTCGCATACTGTGCCGCGTCTTCTAAACGTTTCCGGAGTTTCAACAGGTAGTCAGCTACAGATTCTCCAATCCCTTGAGGAAGTACGACTTCATCTTCCCAACTTGATTTGAGGATGGCTAGAGGTCCTACAGGTGGTCGCCCATGAACTAGTAGGAATGGGGCAACACCCGTTGTAGCGTTAGGCACTTCTCTGTATGCCCATAACAAGAATGGCAACTGTTTATCCCAGCCTCGACCTTGTGAATTAATTGCATGATGTAGCATGGATTTCATAGTTCCTATCCATCTTTCAACCAAACCATTCGATTGTGGATAACCTGGAGTGGAAAATTTAGGAACACATCCTAATCGTTTTAAAAACTCTTTTGTCAGCTGTGCGGCAAAATTTCTTCCGTTATCCATTGCAATTACTCGAGGAATTCCAGTTCGTACAAATATTTCTATAAATGCATCACAGGCTGCCTTTGCTGTTAAAGACTTCAGAGGTATTGCTTCCGGCCAACGACTATGCTGGTACATAACGCTCAGTACATACTGATGGCCATGTGATGACTTTGGCTCTATTGGGCCTAAAATATCGGCATTAACCGCTTGAAATGGGAGTTCTGGTCTTCCAACAGCTTCGATAGGTGTTCTATCGTTTACTTTTCCTTTCCTGCGCATTTGACAATCATGACACGAAGCACATAATTGTTTAACTTCTTTTGGCATTCCTTCCCACCAGAAAGACATTGCAATTCTGTCTCCGGTCTTCTTAGCTGCCAGATGTCCACCAGTAGGAGTTTCATGAGCTAATTTCAAAATGCACTTTCTTCTGCTTGCCGGTACGACCAATTGAATATATTTCTGTCCGCTTACTTTACCCATATGATATAATAAACCTCTTTCAATCCAGTAACCATTTTTAAGTTGCCTAGCTTCTTCGGAGCACCTTTTCAATGTAGGACAGGCTAACTGCTCATCCCTAAACACTTGTGCTTGTGGAACAGGGATATTTTCATTTCTTTCATCCTTACTATCGGTTTCGGTCAATGTCTGTTTAACTACTGAGTTATTAAAGACTTTGGTTTCTGGATGATGCGACTCGCTGTTGTTTAGCTTTGCCTTTCGAATAGTCTCGTGACTTTCTCCCTCCATACAGAACATACACTTCTCATTATCTTCTGTGAGTGGGGTACTAATTGCCTCATCCCCAAGATAATTGTCGTTTGAATTATTCTCAGGTACACTGAACAAGGATTGTTCACCGACTTCATTTATTGTGATTACTTCAACCTCTTCTTCTGAAGAATATTTTCCGGGAGACCTTCCCTCCACTTTGAACAAGGACGGTTCATTGTTTTCTTCCACTGGGGTGATATTAACCTCAACCCCTGAATTTCCAGGTTTTCTTCCTTTCACATGGAACAAGGATTGTTCATCGACTTCTTTCTTCGGGATATTCACTTTATCCCCTAAAGAAATGTTTTCGGGAGACCTTCCCTCCACACTGAACAAGGATTGTTCATTAGCTTCTTTTACTGAAGTGATTCCTGTATCATCTCCCAAATAAGAACACTTTTGTTCTTTCAACCATTCATATACCCTGGGAGTGATTAAAGCTTCCTCATGCAGCCCTTCTACTACTGCAGCATGCACTTGAACATATGGAATGATTTCTTCATCTGTATGAAAACTTAGCGGAAGTGACACAAGTTGTGCTTCCACTGGATTACCTATAGCAGGTCTCAAAAGAATTTTCCCATTTGACTGTAAGCGTTCATCAGGTACAACTGATTTTCGTTGATTTCTGCACCACTGTCCACGATGCCTTGAAATTTTTGGCCCCCGATTCCTAAATCCACTTTCAGAAGCTCGCCATCTTTCTCGTTGACTGGAAATTCCCACTCGAAACAAGCGCTATTTAGATTAACACTGACATTATTAAGGCCCTTTCTTGACTCTTTTTGTTTGTTTTCACGTAAGATGTACTTGCTGAATTCAATTTGGGGCAGGATTTTTTCATATGGCCTTCCTTTCCACACAAATAGCAGGAGAATTTCGGACGAATGTCTCTTTGTTCTTGCTGTGGCTTAGTAAAAACCCTTTTCTCATCTCTATTGTTATTTCCGAAATTCACCCCTTTGGATGGAAGATTCCAATTTTCTTTATGAGAAATTTCTTTCGGTTTTTTATTGAAAGTCATTTTGACATTTTCATAATCATCTAATTTACGGGAAATAATATCAGATGACTTAAACAATGACCATTCATCGATGAAATGTTCTTTAATTTCTGGAGGTACTTTCCTTTTAATTTGATCTGTAATAATCAAATCATATAATTCTTCAAATGTGTTAACTTCTAATCCCCGAATCCATTCAGTAAAATAGTTTTTTAAACTCGTAAGCAAAATCTCTCCATGTGATATCAGCTTTTTTAGTATGCTTAATGAAAAGTTGTCGAAATCTTTCAGGAGTAAGTTTATATCTCTTTAACAATAACTCTTTTACCTTTCCGTAATCATTCGTGATTTCTTCGACTTCCCGAACTATAACTTCCGCGATTTCGTATGGCAGTAGCCCAATGAGATGAGAAACCCAATCATCTCTTTTAATTTCGGCACGTTTTGCCTGCCGCTCAAAAAGAACTAAATACAGGCTAATTTCGCATGTTTTAGGATCAAATTTTTGTAAGATATTATGTAATTTTACGCGCGTTTTCTCAGAAGTTTCATTTGTAATTCCTTTCTTCTCAAGTTCTATTCTTGCATTTTTCAAACGCATTTTTTCCAATTCTATTTCTTCTCTTCTTATGCGTTCCTCCATCTCTTCTTTTCTCTTACGTTCCTCTATTTCTTCCCTTCTTATGCGTTCCTCCATCTCTTCTTTAATCTTCCGTGCATCAAGTACGTTCGCTAATGTTTCTTTAACAAATTCTTCATCGTAATTCTTTGAAGCCAAAATAGCATCTCTTAACTCAAATAACTTTAAATGTTGAACTCCTTCCACTCCAAGCTCAGTAGCAACTTCTTGCAAATCTTTTTTTATTCCCTTTACCCAAAAATGCGATCTTCGGATGGATGAAATCAAATCAAGTTCAAATTTTCCGTGAATAAAATAAATTTTCTTATATTTATAATCACAAACCCTATTGTTTTCGTTCCTAAGAACGCCAGATTTGACATCTTAGTTTTTATCTTAAACAACATTTCCCCCCAAAATTAATAAAATAATCATTAAGTCGGAATGGAGACATAAAAGGAGAAAAAAAAATAATATGTATCGAAATAACAAATCAAAAAAAAATGTTTACACAATCAACTCTTGCATTAAATAAATCAGAATATACTTTATTACATAACCAGCTTTGTTTAAATTAGAAATAATGTTGCTATAGCAACCTTTAATCAAACTTACTTTTAAACAGAAAAAAAAAACAATTTCCGATTCATTCCTCAAAGTAAAAAAAATAAACAAAACCGGACGTTCACAAGAATAATTCACTAGTTTTTTACTGAGATATTTCATTAATATTCCAATAATAATAAAGATAAATAAAGATAAATCATTATCAACGTCTAACAAATAAACAATCATTCAATAAAACAGAACAAATAAATAAAAACAGAACTCTTCTTTTTTTTTTTTTTTTTTTTTTTTTTTTCCACAATCTGCTTTAATGAAACAGTGATTTATTCTAAATCACGTGATGAATAAAAAGAACACACAGAAATTAATAACAATGATCTTGAATAGCATAAAAATATATTCTTTTCACCATTCTTTTTACTATTTTCCGCCTTTTTAAATACAAATGAACAAATATATTTCTATTTTCATTTTTCAAACACTAGAATTATTATTATTTCAACATTACGAAATATTCAATTTCCATTTACCTACTCTTTACCTTGTTGGAATACAAAATCGGAACAAAATATCTAAATGCTTAATCCTAATTATTTAACATAAAACTTTTACAAAATATGACTCTTGATGGAACATTAAAAAAAAAAAAAAACATACACTTTTTTTTTTTCATCACTATCATGAAATAATCCATACATGCACTAGCTATTTCACATATCCTTGGCGACTGCGCCAATTGTGGCGACTGCTTTTCCGCACCTGGTTCTTTTCTTCCTGTAAAATCATCTTGAAACACATTAAGACACTGATCACGCTTTGTTTACTTTTAAACGTATATTTACTGACGGCACAAACATAAAATACATAACGAACACATAAATTAACATCAAATAAAGTATTTTAAAACAACATATAGAATGGAACGTTAGTCCATCTTGATTCACATACGCACACCTGTTGCCGCATTTTCGTTCCAAACTTTTCAGTTCTTGTTTTTGAATACTCTCGAAATCAGAGGGGCGGCGTTCACAATAATATTAGTGGCTTTAATGTGGATTAGAGATAAATATCTGTATTAGACGGGATATAATGTTTATCAAAGGTAAATATTTTAGGTGTTGCATAACAAAGGTTGCAGCCTTTAACTGAAGAAGGTTTGAGTGCACTACGTGTGAAGAATTTTACTCTAAATGTGTTTAAATTTAAAGTTTAGATTTTTTATTATTATTATTATTTTTTTTTTTTTATATCTTAAATGATTGTATAGATTTTTATGTTGTACAATTATTTTATTTCAAGATTAATGCATTTAATGAAAGACAAAAAACACATACTGCATGCTTGCTATTCATCGATATCCAATATGTAAACAAAAAAAAAAAAAATATTCTTAATTATGTATGTAGAATAGTAATATTTAAGTTTCTGTTTTATTAATTTATAAAATCTTTAATGGCAATTTTGAAAGCAGAAGTAGATTATATATAATAAATATATTCATGACTTAACGGTACAAACACATTTTAATCCCCATTTATCAAATAAAATAAACAAACGCTTATATTTTGACGAATTTGGGGATTACATATTTTATTTATTCATTTTAATTAATATATATATATATATATATATAGTTATTTCTAATTATATGTTTATTTACTGTGTTGTGTATGGTTTTCTGTAGCAACATAGGAGGATAGAATATCTTATGATTTCCTTATAATACACATATTTATTTGTTTATTTAATTTTTTGATTAAAAGTACGTCATCTTAAATTTCATTAATGTAAATGGATTTTTTAAGTATTATTACTTTAATTTTATAAAAACATATATGAGGTCTTGTTTTATAATTCAGATAATTTTTTTACTGATATGGTCGTTTTATTTCATTTGATATTTTTATTCTGCTAATAGCATAAACTTAAACTTTTCTTAGTTTTGGCAAGCTATAATTAGAGTTCTTATTGTAAAGTTTGCTAAACCTTACAATGTTATCTCATGTCAAAATGACCTGACAATTTTTGGAAACTAAGATTTAATTCATTTTCTTATTGTGAATTTAAATCTATGATAATTTATGACTAAATAGTCATGTCACTATTATATATATATAACCATAATATATACACATACATATGAGGTAAAAATTAATATTCATGCGCATAATGTTGTGAGATAAAACTGTTAAATGTTGATGTTGGTTTGATGTTTTTGGTTGGAGGAAGCAATAGCAAATGTCTACAAGCATACCTTGTTGCATTTAAAACATTACATAAATAAGTTGTGTAATTATAAATATAAATATGTATTTTATAAATTTATGCAGATTTAATTAAATTTTAAATAACAATTTAATACATAAAACATTAAATTTTATTTTAGCTGTAAAATACAATTTAAAGTATTTATTTTATGGATGTATTATAGAAAAAATGCATTTTTGAAATACTACAAAGGAATGCATTATAGAAATACTATTATAGAAATAAATGTATTATAGGAATACTATCAAATCAAAGACATTCCTTGCAGACTTTCGGTAACAGACATCGTTAACCTTTTTTTTTTTTTTTTTTTTTTTTTTTTTTTTTTAATATATATCCGTTATCTTTTTAACTTAAAAACTTGCAAACGATTTAATTTTAAATATTTTGTAATAATCTAAAAATAATCTTTAAAAATAATCTAGTGTTCAAAACTTTCCGATGCACTTTAATATTTTAATCTTTAAATTCTTTTGTAGTTTCTTTTATAATTAATTTTAGAGTTTTTATAGCTTTCATAATTTACAAATCCTAAATAGAGAAATCTAAGAAAAAGTGAGTAGAAGTTATAGCTTTAGGAGATACTGGTTTACATGAAAAATGGACTGTTCTTTATAAATTCTTTAAAAAAAAAAAAAAAAAAAAAAAAAAAAAAAAACGAAGGGGGTAACCATTATTTTTTTTAATTTGAGGAAAATTTTGGTAGTTCAATATTTAATAATTAGGAATTACTACATTAACGTTTTGCACGATGTAAAAGAGTACACGAATAACTGAAAGTTTATGAGATAAGGGATTAGCAGAATTGAAGTTAAGATATTGACCAGAAAAGGTAGTAACTATAAACATAAGTTGAAAAATGTAAAAAAATATATTGATAGGTTTATGCGTTATAAGGATGTATAGAAAGGGTAGTTAATTATTATTACTTATATATATATATATGTGTGTGTGTGTGTGTGTGTGTGTGTGTCTGTAATTCCTAAAAAATTAAGGAATTGGTAGAACTTAATGCGGTTTACGAAAAAGTTATTATCGTGAAGGGGGATTTTCTCTGTGTTTAATATATATATATATATATATATATATATATATATATATATATATATATATATAGATAGATAGATAGATAGATATGTATATAGCTATTTTGTTGATACAGGACTCCGCACGGATGCATAACGAAAATGCAAAACAGTGTCCTGTAAATTTCCACGTTTTACGTTTAATACAGCTTCGTTCTTATTTTACCTCCTACATTCTCATAACGAAATTTTAACTGCAATGCTGACTTTGTGGATAATGCATTATTGGCGATGATTTTTTTTCCTATAAATTAGAAGATTTTACGTTTAACATAGATTTTACCTTATTTTACCTCCTACTTTCTCACGTACGAATTTTTAATTGCAATGCTGACTTTGTGAATAATGCATTATTTGAGAAGATGCTTTCACTCAGGTAAGAACCGACGACTGAAGCAGTAATTAGCGGCGTTGTAACTCGTTTGTAAAATGTAATTTGTGGTTATGACGAACACATAGACTAGAATTTATATGTCTGTAAACATTTACATACAAATAAATGTTGTTTTTTACTGCACACATGTATCACCTTCTATCGACTAAAATTTTAGCTATTATTGTTTTTTTAAAAACAACAACAAACAAAAAATCACAAGAATAACTTTCTACCTATTCTTTCCTTTTTTAAGAATTTTTAAAATAGCTACAGATTTTGGGAGACCCGGTATACATACATATATATATCATGTCCTTTAATTAACTTTTATCTACAATATAACACATATTTAACAAAGTACATGTGAAAATTTCAGTGATATATATATATATATATATATATATATATATAATTTCACAAGAATAATTATATATATTCAATATCATAATTTAATTAATTTCATACATATAATGTCTCTTACTTTTTGTTTCTTTTTTTCTTTTTTTTTTCTTCTTTTTTTTATGAATTGACAAGAAGATGATTTATCAGTAAACACAATCGTAAAAAGAATAAAAAATGACTTGTAATGACTTGTAATAATTTGAAATGTAGTGAGCAATACAACTGTGTTCTACAAATATACAATAAAAAACATTTAAATGGAAAATTCTTAAATATATCATTTTAACACAAAGTATAAAAGAAAATGGATCAACGGAAATTAAGAAGCGTGATGTAAGTAAAACCCCCCAAATATTAAAACCTTTTACCAGAATCATACAAAACTATTTTTAAAAAGTGCTCAATGTTTTAAAAACCGATTATTTTTAAACCTACCGACAATGCCACACACCAACAATTATAAAAAGAAAAAAAAAATAGAATCCATTCTCTTAACTTAGGTTTTGAAATAAGCTAATAAATGGAGATATTATTAAATTATGAATCATAAAAATTCAGAAATTTCTTTAAAAGAAGTTTTTAAGATAAGTATTTTGAATTTTTTCCATAAATTGTTTGTTAAAAGACTATGTATAAATTTTGCATAATACGATACATTAGTACCTTGAAAAATTTAATAAATATCACTAACTATTTAGAAAATTATAAACGCTTTTATTTAACGGCCCTCTTCACCTAAAAAAAATTCCGATGCCTGCTGAAAGCAGATAAAAAGTGTCCCACGTGGTTTTGACAGGAGGTGGAGAAGATTGACAGATTCACTGACGAATCATTGACTTTTTGGAAGAATAAATCAAAAATCAGCCACATCCATATTGCGGTTTCGCCGAAGTTTTGTTTTGTTTTGATTCTTTCTTTCTTTTTTTATTTTTGTGTTTCTTTTTTTCTTTTCTTTTTTTTTTCTTTTTCATTTTCACATGACATCAAATAACTTTCCTCATTTATTCTAATCTATTTATATGTATTTTAATAGAGTAGCTCGATCCGACCAAGTACTTTATACTATTTTCAGCCCGGTTCAGGCTTTCTTTAGTTATACCGGCAAATTACGTAACAGTGAAATTTAAAAAATATGTATATATATATATACTTTATAATTATACTTGAAGTCTGATATAATTAATTTAACTAAACTAGTATGTTGTGGCCACCACATGACTTTCTTCTATATTTTCCTATACAAATTCCCTCAGTAAAAATAATTTATTAAAATTATTATAAAAAAAAATTTTCTTCCATGATAATGCAGACGATTTCCATATTAGAGAAGTAGTTCCATTTATTCTCAATAAAAAAAAAAAAAAAAAAAAAATAATAATAATAATAATAATAATAATAATAATAATAAATTAAGATTTTTTTTTTTTTTTTCAAAAGTTTTTTTTTTTTTTTTTTCGTTAAAAGTAACAACAACAACAACAAAAAAAAAAAAAAACCGATAACTTTGTTTTAAATTATCATAGATCTACAATTCAACCATTCGTTTTAAAGGTATTGACGAGATCTTTCGAAAGATACCCATCTTGAAAATTTATCCCTCCCGGGGGGGGGGGGGGGAAGGCTTTCTTCTATATGTAATATAGAGAAAGTATTGGATTCGTGAAAATTTTCGAACTCCGGTTTTCGATGGATTTGCACGTTTTGGGATGTGCTGAACATGATTTGATAGTTTTTAGAAAATGTCTGTCTCTCTCTGTGTGTGTGTCACGAATTTTTGGAGGCTGTATCTCACGAACCAATGAACGAAATGTAACCAAACTTGGTATTTAGTTGGACCCTGACATAAACTCGTGCTGATTAGATTTAGGGATCAATCGCCCAATAGGTGGCGCTGTGATAGCATTTTTTCTAAATTTTTAACATGGCAGTATAGGACAAAATTTCGTATAAATGTACATAATGAGATTTATTTTTAACTTTTGATTGTAAAACTAATATGAATTATTGATAAAAGTAGTTGTTAACTAGGGGAAAAAATTGTGCTTGTGGGGGCGTCGCCCTCCCCCGGGCGGAGTAAATTTTCAAGATGGGTATCTTTCGGAAGGTCTCGTCAATACCTTTAAAACGAATGGTTGAACTATAGATCTGTGATAATGTGAAACAAAGTTATTGATATATTTTTTTTTTTTATACTTTTAATAAAAAAAAACTTTGAAAAAAAATTCGTAATTATTATTATTATTATTATTTTTTTTTTTTTTTTGAGAATAAAATAGACTTTTTTTTGGATATTTACTGTTATACTACTTTTCTGATATGGGGGGAGGGGGGGGGCAAAACGTAATTTCACAAAATCCTTCATATCTCAAGCAAAAAAACAGATATCCCTAAAATTTTTGCTTTTAAATATACCGAATACAAAAGTCTAAAAATCGGTTTCTGGAATTTTTCAAATTCGGTCCCCAAGGGGGCAGGGGGGGGGGGGGGGGGCAAAACGTGAAAAAAATAAAAATAGTGTCAGATCGTTCAAAATTTGTACGTAGAGGTTTTCGATACTTACAAATCGATTGCGGATATTTTTGAATTTGAAAATTATTAGCTATGGGGCAAAAACAAATAGAAATACAGTTAGGCCGTTCAAAATTGGTACAGATAGGTTTAAGAGGCCTGCAAGTCGAATGGGGATAATTTCGATTGTGTAAAGTTATTAGGAGGGGCAAGAAGGGGGAGGGGAGGGGGGTGCAAAAAAATAAAAATAGTGTCAGGTCGTTCAAAATTGGTACGTAGAGGTTTTCGATACTTACAAATCGATTTCGGATATTTTTGAATTTGTAAAATTATTAGGAGGGGCGGGTAGGGGTGGGGTGGTAAGGGGGGGCTATGGGGCAAAAACAAATAG
Source organism: Salticus scenicus (assembly GCA_963930645.1). NCBI lineage: Eukaryota > Metazoa > Arthropoda > Arachnida > Araneae > Salticidae > Salticus > Salticus scenicus. Next base: position 54,443,795 of record OZ005656.1, on the reverse strand, counting down.
AAATACAGTTAGGCCACTCAAAATTGGTACAGATAGGTTTTAGAGGCCTGCAAATCGAATGGGGATATTTTCGAAAGTGTAAAGTTATTAGAAGGGCCGGGAAGGGTGGGGGGCAGAGGGGCAAAAAAAAATATCAATCAAGATCATTCAAAATTGGTACATCGAGGTTTTCGATACCTACAAATCGATTGCGGATATTTTTGAATTTTTAAAATTATTGGGAGGGGCGGGAAGGGAGGAGGAAGCGGAGGGGCAAAAAAATAAAAATAGAGATAGATCGTTCAAAACTGGTGCATAGAGGTTTTTGATACTTTCAAATCGATTGCGGATATTTTCGAATTTGTAAAATTATTAGGGCGCTCATATATATGCAATCGCGCACGGGTCTACTCTGCCGAAGGCAGTGGGGACCCGGTGCGACATTTTTCCCGATCAGAGTTGCCCACCAGCGGCCGAGCGGTTCCGCGCTCAAAGCTGGTAGATGGGAGGTGCCGGGTTCGATCCCAGGTCGCGCTCATCGACCTAGCCGTTCGGAGTTTTCCGTGGTTTCCTCCGAAACTCGCGTAAATACGAGCTAGGACCCCTTAGAAAGACCCCCACGGAGGGCATTCCCCCTATAGGCCTAGGACACATAAGGAGTCAATCGGCCTTAATCCTCCAACCAACCAACCAACCCGATCAGAGTTTTTTTTTTCCACATGATAAAAATTAATGCAATTTTGAGAATTCATTAATTATAATTATTCATTTAAAAATAGTGACCAGCGAAGCGGGCGTAGCCTGCTAGTCTATTTATATGTATTTTAATAACGTAGCCCGACCCGACGAAGTATTTTATTCTATATTCAGCCCGTTTTAGGCTTTCAGTAGTTATATCGGCGAATTCTGTAACAATGAAATTTAACAAAAGAAAATATTTTTATGATTAAACTTGCAGTTTGATATAATTAATTTAACTAAAAAATAACAAATATATATAACATTATAACATTACTGATATATAGAGATGGGTTATCTGCACTCTGGAGCTCAGACTACTGAACGCAGAGCTGGACGGGGTGTGCGACAGGTCGTGACCTTCGGTATCGTATTTCGAAGATCACGGACAGGTGCGGTCGCACAAGTCCTCCAGCTCTGTTTTCTAAAGAAAGTGTACTTGTGTTGTTATTTATACGTGTTTCTTTATACAAGTCAAATTTTTTATAAGTAGTATAATATATAAATAGTGTTGAATTATAGTGCCTACATTTATTTAAAAATCTGGTGTGAAACAACCACACGACTTCCATTACCCACTATTACACGTATTATATGGAATTTTTGAAGATAATGTTAACAGAAGACATGGAATTGTCCTAATGAAATAGACACCTAAAAATTTTCCGGTAAGGGAAAGTTAATACACGTGTAAAAACATAAAACAGAGTTTGCACAGCGATTTTTTTTTTAAAGAAAGGGGAAGAAAATTGGCAGAGTTTATTTATTTATTTGAAACACCAAGTTTCGAGATGTAAAACTGATCTGTCTGATCAGGATGACTATTAATTTTCCTGTGATAACCAAGTAAAGCATGAGAAAGGATATCTAAAATGAGTTTATGTAACAATTTTCAAGAAAATCGTTAGAGCCGTTTTTGAGATACCGATTTTTACCAAAGCTTGACAAAATTAATTGTTGGCCAGAAAACAACAATTATATGTAAAAGGATATTTAAAAGAGGGTCAATATGGCAAGTTTGAAAAAAAAAAAACATACAGCCGTTTTGACAGGAAAGCATTTGCAGGACCTGAAATTCAGCTATTTGTACAGGGCGCCTATCAGTTTTCCTGAACTAACCAACTGTATCCTTCGAAAGGATATATAATAGAGTGTTTATACAGCAATTTTAAAGAAAATCGTTAGAGCCGTTTTTGAGATATGGACTTATGGCCTCACTTCCGGTTTCAGATGTCCCACTTCTGGTTTTCCAATTTTCACCAAAATTTAAAAAGTTTATCTGTACACCAGAACAGTTTCAATTCTAAAGTTTCGTAGTTCTGTCTTTATTAGTTTCCGACATATAATAGCTAGAATATTTTCCACATACATACATACACACAGAGACCAATTGCTAAAAAACCACTTTTTTGAACTCAGGAGACCTTAAAACATGTAAATCAGGTGAAATCTCGATATCGAATTTTTGGACCAAATACAATACTTCCATTACCTATGGTAGTCGGGTAATGGAAGTAAAAATAAATCAAATACAAGACTCTTATTAATGTGTCTTGAAACTTGCCAGTCTTGATCAACTTTACAAGTAGCAGCCACATATCAATTTCAAAATACCAAATTTGAATTTCCTGAAGTTATTTAAGTTATGTTGATACAGGGTTGTTCGGTTTTTTTTCCATAATCGAAAAAACCTGGTTAAAACCGTCCCAGATAAAATACCATTTCGTCAACTTTTATTCACTATTAATTATTTGCGAGTAGTAAATTAAAAGCTATCTTTATTCTTTCAATTTATTAAAAAAAAAAAAAAAAAAAAAAAAAATTACTTCTATTACCCTACTACAGTATGTAATGGAAGTATTTGTATTCGGTCTGAAAATTCGATATCGAGATTTCACCTGATTTACACGTTTTAAGGTCCCCTGAGTCCAAAAAAGTGGTTTTTGGCAATTGATCAGTGTGTATGTATGTGTGTGTGTATGTATGTATGTGTGTATGTGGAGAATCTTCTGGCTATTATAGCTCAGAAACTAATAAAGATAGATCTACGAAACTTTAGAATTGAAATACGTCTGGTGTACAGATGAAATTTCCAAATTTTGGTGAAAATTGAAAAACCGGAAGTGGGACATCGGAAACCAGAAGTGGGACCGTAAGTCCGTATCTCAAAAACGGCTCTAACGATTTTCTTCAAACTTGCTATATAAACACTCTATTAGATGTCCTTTCGAATGATATAGTTGGTTAGTTCAGGAAAATTGACTGGCGGCCTGTATAAATAGCTCAATTTCAGGCCTCGCAAAGGCGTTCCTTTAAAAACGGTTGTACGGATTTTTTTCAAACTCGCCATTTTAACTCACTTTTAAATATGCGTTTGTATGTAATTATTGTTTTCCTGTCAATAATTGAATTTAACCGGAAGTGGGACCGTAAGTCCGTATCTCAAAAACGGCTCTAACGATTTTCTTCAAACTTGCTATATGAACACTCTATTAGATGTCCTTTCGAATGATATAATTGGTTAGTTCAGGAAAATTGATAGGCGTCCTGTATAAATAGCTCAAGTTCAGGCCTAGCAAAGGCGTTCCTTTAAAAACGGTTGTACAGATTTTTTTCAAACTCGCCATTTTAACTCACTTTTAAATATGCTTTTGTATGTAATTATTTTTTTCCGGTCAATAATTGATTTTTTGTAAAAGTTGGTATCTCAAAAACGGCTCTAACGATTTTCTCTTTAGGTCACTTTTATGTTTTCTGATCACATTATCTCTCAAAAATGCATATATAATACATGTAATAGCGGGTAATGGAAGTCGTGTGGTTGTTTCACACCAGATTTTTTTTCAAACTCGCCATATTAACTCACTTTTAAATATGCTTTTGTATGTAATTATTGTTTTCCTGTCAATGATTGAGTTTTGGTAAAATTTGGTATCTCAAAAACGGCTTTAACGATTTTCTTGAAAATTGTTATATAAATCCATTTCTTTCTTATGTAGCACGTAATTATTAGAGGAAAATTAACTGCTACCCTGTGTAGGTAGGTCAGAAGTTTAGGTAGATCTCGAAAATTGGTGTTTCAAAAAATAACTCTACTACACATATATATATATATATATATATACATATATATATATATATATATTATTTTTCCTTATTCTTTACCTCGCTTTATGTACGCTTCGTTTTATATGTCTTTACATGTGTATAAAGTTTATCTTACCAGAAAAATGTTAGGTTTCTACTTCTTTAGGTCACTTTTATATCTTGTGATCACATTAGCTCCAAAAAATGCATATAATATGTGTAATAGTTTGTAATGGAAGTCGTGTTGTTGTTTCACACCAGATATTTTATTAATCTGTTTGTATAATCAATTTGAATTTTTCAAAATAGACATGGAATAAGCAAAATTTACAATATTTAATAAATGAAATATTTGTATTTTTCTAAGGGTGGATGTAAAGGTATATTTTATATCTTGAATTTCAATCCTCCACTTTTTCCCTCCATTGTTTACAACTGCATTGTCATTTCCTCTCTCATAGACACATATACCTTTTAAAAATTAATTATTAAGCATGATGAAATTAAATGATTCACATACCTTTCATGCAGTTTTTTGCTTTCCGAAAACACATACGTAAGGAAATCATTGTAATCGTGACAAAATTCTGGCTTTGCGATGTTGGCGTATCTACATGTTTTGAGGTCCCATGAGTTCATTTTTACTATTTTCATGATGATGATGATGATGATGATGATGTATGTGTATGTATGTCAGTGATCACAATATCATCCAAATGCTTTTTTTCGAAGGGTAGGCAAAAAAACAGGTTTTTTTTTTTAGGGGAAAAAAAAAAAACTTTTTAGGATGATTTTTTTTTAAATCGTCCTATTGCAACCACTTCGTTTATCTATATATTTATCTGTCTATTTATAATGAAATTTGTCATTTTCCGATGTGTTCGGTAGAGGTTTTCCCGCTCGCAACGTGAGAAGTCCGGGTCCACACTGCCTTCGGCAGCGGCTTACCCACTTCTTATCGCTTCCCCAGCGGGTAAGTTCGAAATTATGTGAAATCCCACCAAAGTAAATAATGCGTACACTTGATCCACATCCATACACCAAAATTCGCCAATCTAAGATAATTTAAAGCAAATTCAAAAGGAAAAACGAGATTTTACACGTGTTTCTTGCCCCCCCCCGGGTGGTAGGGTAAAGGAGGAATTTTGTAAAATCCCGTTACAATAAGTGTCGGATACATATAAACAATTTACGCGCCAAATTTAGCGACCATTAATCCCGTGGATTTCCCAAGACAAATTTAGCGCTAAAAGGGAGGGTCTCGAATAAGCTCCGTCGTAACGCCCCCTCCCTCCCCCCCCCCCCCAAAAAAAATAATAATAATCGAAAATTTCACACACACACGCACACAAAGAAAGAAAATGTGTTTTTGGAAATATCCTAAATAAGACAAATAGCTTTTTTCAATACATTTGTACCATTTCAGTAGAGCTCTACCAAAAAATCCGGAATTTCTGAAAATTTCCCCCAAAAAACGATTTCTTTCCTCCTTCCTGTCAAGAATTACAAAATCGTACATAATGTTTTATTTATACTCAAATCTTGTTTCCTCATGTGCAATTTCTTCAGCGTGAAGTAATTTGGGGCCGAGTTATGCTTACAAACTTTTTTTTTTTGCTTCCTACCCCCCAGGGTGAAAGGGGGGGGGGAGATTTCGATAAATTCCGTTACTTTAGGGGTCGGATACATATATAAGCAATCCAAGCATCAAACTTTCTGACCCTGACCACAGCTCTCATAAATTTCGCAGGACAAATTTAGCGCTAAAAGTGGTGACTCGAATTTGCCCTTTGTAACACATACCTCTCCCCCCCCCCCTTAAAAAAAAAAAATGTGTTTTGAAAATGTCTTAAAGAAGACCCATGGCTGTTTGCAACATCTTTTTTCCATTTTTGTTAAAATTTTACTAAAAATCTGGAATTTGAACAATTTTCCGCCAAAAGTTGATTTCCCTCTTCCTTTCCCTTAAAAATCGAAAATTCCTAAATCGCAATGTTTTATTTATTCCAATAAATCCCATTACTTTAGGTGTCGGATAGATACATATAATCCGAGCACCGAAATTCGTGACCGCAGCTTCCATAGATTTCTCAGGAAAAATTTAGCGCTAAAAGGGTTGTCTCGATTTTGACCCTCCTCACAAAAACATCGGAAATTAGGAAAAAAAAAATGTGTTTTTGGAAATTTTCTAAGGAAGACTCGTAGCTTTTTTTAACATCTTTGTTCCATTTTTTTGTAGAGTTCTTTAAAAAATTCGGAAATTGCGAAATTTCTCGCCACCGGAATTTACGAACAAAATTTAAATAAAAGAAATTTTAAATTTTCAGGTTAAAAAAAAGGGCCTTTTCTAATATGTTATAAACGTAAATTTTTGCTAAAAAATTTCCGGGATGAGTTTTTGCACTTGAGAATTAAAATTAGGTGTTCCATCAGCGGGAACACTGCGGCTGAAAGGGTTAATAATCGAAAATTTCTAAATTGCAGATAACGTTTTATTTATACTCATGTCTATTCTTTATATGTTCAATTTCTTTACAGTGAAGTAATTTGGAGCGGTGTTATGCTTACAAACATGTTTTTGACTTTTGTTCCCCCCATCCCGGCGATAACTGGGGAGGGAATTTCGAAAAAGTTGGCAGATTTTAGTTGCGTAAAGACCTAAATTTCTGCCAAGCGCCGTTGAATTCCATCCAGCCATTCTCACGTGATACCCGGACAATAATAGCGTTACAGACATACAGACACGATGACATACACACAGACAAAATTTTCTGAAGTAATTTTCGAATTTTATGGTGTGTGGAAAGTGAAGATATCGCTTTTTTTTTTTTTTTTTCCTGATAAATTTACAGAGAAAAGTCTGATTTTATTAATATCGATACACAGCTTGATATCCAGTTACTGTAATTCTAAAAGAACGCATAGAAGCAGCGTTCATGTTCAGGTACCATACTTAAAATTTCAGCTGTGCTTTTATGTTAGGCGCGAAAATAAGAGCGCAAAATCTTTGAAAATAATAGTGTGATTTCGTCATTTATAAATAATTTCATAAACACTTGACTCCCATTTCTTGCAAACTTTAATTAGTTTTAGTTTCTTCAGTTATAAAATCAACTTGCTTATGTCCTTAAAAATATTTGTTTCACTCAATTCCTAGACTTCAATATTAATACAACTTATTTTGCTCAGGAATGTAAATTAATTCTTCATACCTAAGAGTAAATAAAATATTTAGTTTAATTTGAAGTCTTGTTTTTTTTTTTTTTTTTTTTTTTTTTTTTTTTTTTTTTTACTTTCTCTTACCCATAAGGTAGAGAAAGTATTGTTTTTGGGTCAAATTTTCGAACGCGAGATTTTGTTATATTTACACGTTTTGAGGTCCCCTGAATACGAAAATCATGTTTTTAGCAAATGGTCTGTGTGTCTGTCTGTTATCAGCATATCTCAAAAACAAATTATGGCAGAAAGTTCAAACTTGGTATTCTAAATGTGTATCATATAAGGATGCTACACTAAGCTTTTCGTTAATATCAAGCAAATGGTTCGTGTACAGGGACAATCAAGATAATTCTAATACATTACGTCTATGGGGAAAATTGCAGGAAAATAGAGTTTAACGTCTATAGACTGCACTAAACCAAATGAAACAAATATATATATTTTGTAATAGAGACAGTTAACTGGGGGAAAAATTGTGTATGTAGGAGCCTCGCCTCCCCCCCTGGGGGGGAAGTCCCCCCTCGAGGGGAGTAAATTTTCATGATGGGTATCTTTCAAAAGAGCTCGCCAATACCTTTAAAACGAATGGTTGAACCATCGATCTGCGATAATTTAAAACAAAGTTATCGATTTTTTTACTTTTAACGAAAAAAAAAAAGCTTTTTTTTTTTTTTTTTTTTTTTTTTTTTTTTTTAAATTGAGAATAAAATGGACTTTTTTGGATATTTGGTTTTATACTACTTCTCTAATATGGAAATCGTCTGCCTTATCATAAAAGACAATTTTTTTAAATAATAATTTTAATAAATTATTTTTTAATAACCAAATAAAATTCTATATAAATGTAGGTGCATTAATGAAACGGGGGGTTGAGGGGGGCTACCGCCCCTCTCACACAGAACTAATTATCATATAAAACTCTTCAAAAGCTTAATATGAATTGTTGAACATAGGTTTACATAACAGTACTCGTTATCTTACCTATTAATCTGCAACCTGTATTTATAGTATTAAATTTCAGGGTAAGAGAAAGTCGTGTGAGTGACACACCAGATTATTTTAAATAACTACGTATTTTGAGATTCCGTGAATAATTAAACAAAGTTTTTAACAGTTGTTCTTTGTGAGTCTGTTATCAGTGTAACTTTAAAAACTAAATACCGGCAGGGAACTCAAGCGTTAAAGTTCATATGAAATTCATACTTGAACAGTTTGATCAATATTGATAAGTTTCAACGAGTGATATGGATTAAAGTTGTCAATAAATGTGATTGAAAGTTATTGTTGGACATAATTTTAAATTTAATATTAGTTGTGAATTCTATAGAAATGTAGATATTAGTTTCAAATGTGGGTTGAGAAGGGTGGTACTCCCCTCCGCCCTTCCCACAGAAAATTATTTGTCAAATTAAATTATTCGTAAAGCTAGCTTAAATTCTTTTTACTACAGAATTTTATACAGTACTTGATATTTTATTCCTCAATCTGAATTTCTCTTTATAAAATTTAAATGTAGGGTAATAAAAAGTCGTGTGGGTGCCACACCAGATTATATACTTTAAAATAAAATTTATTATTGAAAATCTGCTTAATTTAGTAAAAAGTTTTATATAACTTGTTAAAAAAAAAAAAAAAAAATGTATATTGTCAATCGTGGCATTATCAGTAAAATATCAGATTTATGTACAAAGTATTCATATAATATTAGTATTACGCGCAATGAAAAACTATTTAAAATAAAATGTGATCATATATGTCCTATAAATAAGTCTCTGAACGATTGTCTTCTAAATTGTTATGTTACTCACATCCGTAATACAGGTGAAATCTATAATAATAATAATAATATAAAAAAAAAAATAACTGAATAAAAAATCACAAGGCGTAGTCGTATCTTCACCACAGAAATGTAAACATCTTTTCTTCGAAACCACGAACGAGAGGCGTAGCCAGATAAAGGGTGTGTCAAAGAGGAAAATCGGCACAAATTTGTAAAATTTTTGGACTTTCTTTGCAAATTTAATTGATTTAAAATTTTATTAAAATACAGGATTTTTTTCCGCATTGAATTAAACTCTTTGAGATTGACGCAGCTTTTTAAATTCTGTTTTAAAAAATTGAAAGAGTTTTTTATAAGCCATTTAATGCATCAACCCAAATATTGCAATAAAACAGCTTTCTTAAAAAACAACTGTTATTTTTTCATAAAATCTAAGCTGCGTCAGTTTACGAAATGAGAGTAATCCAATAAAAAAAACCGCATCTCAATCAATTAATATGTCACTGTTTTAAGTGCAAAGAAAGTTTTACCTAGGATAACATTGGATTTTAGAAAAGGAAATGCTGAGTGAAGAGGGCCCTTAAAATACATGAAAAGGCAGAAATTAGATACATCTATTAATGATAAGTAAAACAAATAAATATTATTAATGCAATGTCATCATAGCTACAAGAGTAACTTACATTTTCTATTCAATGCTTACTTACAATAAATTCTCAAGTATAACAGATAAATAAATAAATAAATAAATAAATAAATAAATTAACAATCAATTTTCTTAAATTACAATAGTACATATAATAATTCCATTCATACAGAATAAAATATATATTAATAAATATTATTTTAAAGAAAGAAAATAAATATAAATTTTATGCCTATTTTTAACAAGAACTTCTTCTTTTAAATTAAATTAAATTAATTGTCGTTTCTTACACTTGTCCAATGTAGTTCATTTTAAGATTATTATTATTATTGAAAGATTTATTATATATTAAAAATATAGTATGCACTAAAGTGACTAATAATATAAAATATATTTGGAAAAAAAAAAAAAAAAAGTCTAACTGTTTATAATAGAAACTACTTTTTATTTTATTTTTTTGTCCTTTTATTAATATTTTTAATTTGAGTTTCGTATACTCTCTTAAAGAATACAACAACGCATGTCAAGTTTAAAGCAACTAATTTAATTATCTCTGGGAAATTTTGTCAGGTTCATCCATGCAAATAGACTGGTTCATTCTTTGAAAGTTACTATAATTAATTAAATTTCATTTTTGTAGACGCATTTAAATGCATCTGAATAAGCTTAATTTATTAAAATTACGTTTTTCCATAAGATTATGACTCACAAAATACAAAACGTTCATATTAAGAATTTAAAAATTAGGCATTTAAGAAAGAATATATTTATAACTTATGAGCAATCCCGATGTAGGAAATATCCATCATATGAAAATAGATTGAAAGATTTTTACAAGATATATATAGGTAGAGTGTGAGCTAATAGTAGGAATTGAAAAAAGATCTCATATTGCTAATTCTATTTCAAAAATAATTATGTATGAATTTTTAATCTCCTAAAGAAATGTTAAATTTTTCAAATATCAGAAGCATTATTTAAAAAGTACTTCATTTAATTATAGCTACTTTAATATTTTTTAGAACGTATGAAAATTAAAATGACAATTTACAATGCCTTATTAAGCTATATTTTGTAGAATATATATATCTATACAATTTTAGCAAACATATTAATTTTATAAAAAAAGAAAAAAAAAGAAACTTCATCAATACATTCTGTGTATTTTGCTCCATCGAAATTATCTACAATGGCGAACAAAATTTAAAAAAATACAAATGCAATTATGATACATAAAATAAAGGAAACTTGAAATTTAAAGAAAGAAAAAAAAAATATTGTAATGGAATGCTGAAAATTGCACAGAAGTTACAATATTATGTATTTATCAAAGAATGTTGTTCTTTGGAATGTCATAAGATTTATCAGAGTTAATTATTTTTCCCCAGTAAGTAATAGTATTTAAATCATTTTTAAGATAAATTAGTTTTTAAAAGTAGTTGTTTAATAGATTTTCTTCGGAAGGAAATAATTACTGTGTTATAACTTTTACTACTCATAATTCAAAATGCAGTTTAATGAGAGAGGATCTTTTAATTAAGATTACATTTCACTAATAAAACGTAGACCCCTATGAAACATATATTGACAGAAATAAAAAAGAGAAGAAATAAAATCAAAATTTAAACAAGTAAAATTTATTTGTTTGTCGTTTGAATTAATTCTAATCACAGCTTAGATCCTCCATTTTTTTTTCGTTTACCGTTTATCATAGTGAAAGATGTAATAAACATTTAAAAGTTTTAGTTTGTGTTTGAAGATCATTCACGTATCTGTGTCACATGACTGTTTGATGTTACAGAAAATGTAAGAAAACAGAACGTTCTGCTGGAATTTTTTTTTACAACTCGACTGCTTGATTTTATCACATCACGAGATGTTCGTTGTATTTTTACATTTTTTTTTTCTTTTTAATTTTTAACCGTGTAATGAATACCCATTTGCAGTACGTCTTATTTTGAATTCAGTTTCGAAATATAGTCTTGCAATTGCCATTTTCTTAAAATTTATGTATTCATTGAACTTGAGGTACAATTTATCCTTATATATTTTTAGTTTTTGTTACTTAAGAGGCTTCTCCATTTATTGTCCTTTTGAGCTTAAACATGAAATCGTAAAAATAAAAATAAAAGTCAATTTTTAAAAAGCGATACATTGTTGAATAGTTATGAATTTTCATAAAGTTAAAACTAAATTTGAAAATATGTATTAGTTAATGAATTATAATGGGGTAAAATTTCCCATAGAATAACATTAGCTTCTGCTTTCAGAGGCGATAGGTAAAGAGTAGTTGTTTATTTACGTATTGAATACTTGAAGCGTGGTTTCTTTTTATGGTACATTTATTATTACTTTTTAAGAAGACGAATAATGAAAGAAATATTGCGAAAAGTGAAAAATAATATTAAGAAAATCTTAAAACTTATCCGTCTATCATATTATTTTATCAATGGGCAATTTAGAAATATTAATGTTAGTGAAAATCTATATATCACACTAATAACAGTTCGTAACATTTCTCAGTCCGAATTTCTAGCGATCATCATTAATCTTTCTACATTTCTATTGAAGGATTTGCGTTCGTAAGGTAAACATTTCTTAGAATATTCTTAGAATAATCTTTCACATGTATTTCTAAAATCATCATTGTTGGAATTTATTGCTGCAGTATGTCATGTTGTTCTCATTAGTTTTTATTCCGTGACACAACTCTATTCGATTTTGTTTTAATATTTAAATCTTCAAGTGATTTTGAATGAATACTCAATATTTATTGTGTAATTTTCTCAGTTTTTTTTTTTCCAGTACCTTTAAGTTGAAAAATTTATTGTTTTCGATAATATACAAAACATAATAAAAATATTTCAATGTTTTCGTTTTAATCTATAGTTTTAATGTGGAACCTTAAAATGATGCATAAACATTAACTCATTTTTTGTTATATTTAAAAAATTGTTTAATATTTAACATTATAATAACACTGAGTAATAGGTTATTAATAATATTCTGTCTCAAATTTGATGATGTGCTTTCTTCCAATATATATAAATATATATATATATATTACTATTTTATATAAAAGTAAAATTGTTTGACTAATAATAATATCTCAAGAATTGTTCATTAGTGATCGTAAACCCATGAGAGAAATGTGAGTGAAATGATGTAAGAGTACCTTTGCCTTATCATTAAACTAATGTACTGAATTTGGACCGAATATTTATCATCTATGTTCGTTTCGACTTATCTTTGTTATCTTTATCTTTGCGAACGAATTAAATTATAAAAGATGAGTAGTTTTAGAATTTTGTAAAAATGCTTACCCGTCTACTGTCCAACAAAATGACGATGTCAATTTACTTATGTTGTAATTTTGAAGTAAACTCCATAAATTTTGATAAGGAAACTAATTTTTGTAATTTGTAATTTTTTTTTTTTTTTTTTACTCTACTGGTCATTCTTGCTCCATTTTTTATTCTATATTTTTACGTTTAATTAACGTCTCAGCTGAATCATAAATATAATATTTTGCATTTTCAGTATAATATATGTCTTTTATTTTTCAATAAAATGTAATACCCTGCTTATTTTAGTCTGGCTTTGTTATAATGTTAAAAGATTTTTGATGTGGAGTACTCTTGAAGCTGTAAAGAAAAGTTTAAAAAAAAGTGTACAAGGTTTATGAAAATTTTCTCTATTGGATATTTACACTCTCTCTTAATTATATGTATATGTGTATAGTTGAATAATAATACACTTGTCCAAACTATGAAGCATGTATAGTTGACTACTGTGTCAAAACTACGTAGACATCATAAAAATATAACGAATATTTCTGTACTAATAAGTATAAAGGATTTAAGTCCATATTCTGGATTTTTCAGGAGACGAAAAATAAAGTTAAACTAACTAAAAACTAATCAGAAGAATCGATTAGGAAAAAGGGATTAGGTTCACTGTAAATGTAAACGTTTTAAATTCAGTTTAAAAAGTGTCTTAAATGGATGGTCATTTTTTAAGCGAAAAAAAAAAAAAAATGTCTTACTTTTTAAGACTCCTTTTTGCATCAGAAATTAAGATTTTCCAAGTGTCTTAAAACGCCGCCATGTTTTAGGTTCAAAAACACCGCCATGTTAGGCTTAAAAATACACTACCGTTTTTAAGGCTTTTTAATAAAAATATAAAACAATAAATATGGCGTGCGATTATGTTTTTCTGTTAAAAATATATTTTAGAATTGTTTAGAGCATTAATGAAATATTTATGTAAAAAAAAAAAAAAGAAAAGAAAAAAGAAAAAAAAAAGTCCCATTTTCCGGCGTTGAAATTCGAACTCGAACTCACACTGTCTAAGGAAACCGAAACCTCGAGACATACGTCGTCGTAGTGAAGCATTTACCAATCACGCTACCGTCGAATACAGCGACACGTGTTTTTATGATATAATGTACTGCAGTATTCGAGAAGCTAATCGCAGTGTTATGTCTTATTTCTAATTTTTTGCCATAAAACTATTGATAGTATGGTATCTTAAACTTAATAAATATTATTATCTTAAATTTCATATTTAGAGGACCAGAATATTTTAATAATGCATAACGAGTATGTGGAGGTTTCATACATTGATGATAACGATTTCTTTCCTTAAAGTGATATTTAAATAAAAACGAACTGTAATCATGAATGCAGAAAAAATTGTAGTTTTACATTTAAATGTAGGTGAATTTGTGAAAGGAAAAGGTTTTTAAATGAGTAATAATCAGAAGAAAGAAAGAAAAAAAAATGCACAAATTATTCAAGACTGTTCACTTATAAATTCGCTTTCTTCTCAACAAATTACTTGCTACATCAGTCTTCACACGTTTTCTTTTAATATAAGAAAGATTTAAAGACAACGATTTTTTTTTTTGAACAAAATAAGCTTTGTGTCTAAATATGTTGTTTATGAATTATGCTAAAGATAATAGCATGCAAATATCACTCATATCCCTAGAGCATTATTCCATAAAAATTTAATTTCATACACCTACCATACTTTAAGTAGTTTAACTGCTTATTATATAAAATAATAATATATTTATTGAATGTGGAAAGAATTAGGATAAGCATATTTACTTAAAGTAGATTCCATATGAAAAAATTTCTAAGTAATGCAAGATTCTGAATTTCTAAAGTGTCTGAAAATTTAAACGCGTTTTGCTGTCTGAAAATTCGCGTGTTTACGTGTTTCAGACATTTTTGTGTCTGAATTGATATTTCAGACATATTTCTGTCTTAAATTAAAATATCTATAACGTCTAAGGTACATTTTAAAACATTAACGTGTCTTAAATGCCCTTTCAGTTGTTTTTATGTCTTACTTTAAGACCCTTTTTATTTGCAGTGTTGATTTATACCCTTTATACCATTCAGTGATAGTCAATCTTCATTTAATAAAGGGAAAAAATGAATTAATTATTTTATACTAAAGATTAATGCTAAATTTCTGACTTGAATCTTTTTTTACCAATTGATTTTCTCAAAGACTAAATAACATGGATTTAAATCCTTTACACCAGTTGATAGAGAATTTTTTTCTGAGTCTGACTACGTACTTAACTCAAAATCGACATTTTCGGACTTTAATCATTTATACTTATCAGTACAGATTTAAAAACATAAAAACAGGTAGTTGTGTCCCGTAAAATAGTCTATTAATATATATATATATGTATATATTTAATTGCCTCTCACAAACGGATAAGTGGAATTAAAAGATTTTATTCGAGGTTGCATTGTTGGACAGTTTAAATATGGTAAACCTCAATGCGATTTCAGTGCTACATTACACGTGCCTTTGTTAACTATTAATTGTGTAATTATGAAGTTCAAAAGTGAGAAAAAGACAAGTGGTTAACGAATATCAGGAAGACCTAGACCATCTGCCAGACAAAAGGAGGTTTTTGTTTATAAAGTCACAAGGAATCCCAATAATACCTCTAGATACTTGGGGCTATATCTTTGAACATGTCTCATCGAACTTTTTAAAGGTTCCTGAAAAGTTCTGGAATTTTTAAAAGAGTAGTTAAGAATCACTCTCTGTTAGCAAAGTTTTTGAAAATGCGGAGATTCGATTGGTAAATAGAAATTATTTCTATCGATAAAAACTTTTGTGGTATGTTACTTTTTAGTCGATTCGCGATACTTTCAATTCAGCGAAAGTGGACGAAAATGGGTGTGGGTAAAAATGGGTTTGGGTGAAAATGTATTGTTCTTCAATGCAGTTGGAAGATCCATTTTTACTGGAAACTCTGAAATACATCAGTAAAAGTGCAATGGTAATGGACGCTAGTTGGTATGGTTGGAGAAATAATTTGAGGTTCTGTGAAGGTAAAATTAATGCGGAAAAAAAAATTGAATTTCTAAAAGTGGGTCTTATCCAAACTTTTAATTCAACAATTTGATTCGCCAAGATTATGTTTTCATGGAAGATGGTGCACCCTGTCATAGAGTTCAAAAAACGACTGCTTGAAAATCCTGATAACGGGTCACATTTTTCTCGTAATTGGATCAGTTATCTGGTATGAACCCAGTCGAGAGTATGCAGCATATTTTGCAAAGTAATAGTGTTAAAAGCCTGCGAATTCCTCGAATAAAAACAATTGGAAACAATTTTAGTTGAAGAGCGGGGTAATTTTCAACAAGAGTGGATTAATATTTTGATTGATACTAAGAAATAGTAAGCGAGATATTATAAAAACTTTATGTGTTAATAAAGGAGGATCTATAAACTATTAATAATAACGTGTTAGCTTTAATTAAAGTGTTTACTTCCATTATACAACTGCCGTACGAAATGGAAGTATTGTGTTTGTCCAAAAATTAAGATAACCAGTTTTCACCTGATTTTAACTTTTTAAAGTTTCTTGAGTACACAAAATGGCTTCTTTGAATTGGTGCATTTGAAAATCTTACTTTTTTCAAGTTAATTAGAAGTCAGAGTATGTAGTATTGGAATTCCAAAGTACTGGTCAGGATATCATGTTTACATTCGAATAAATTAGATAATAAATCTTGTAACAAAGCCTAAAATTACAAATTCATAATAATATAATATTGAACAAATATATTGTTTTACATATATTTGATTATTTATATTAAAAATGAAAGCATTATTATAATAATATTTAAAACAATATGCTACATTTGACATACATTTTAGTTTTCTCTCTTAGCATTCAATTAGATAAAGATTCTAAAACGCCGAATAATATTTCTCATTAAAAAACATGAATAACGTAATATATTCGCATGAAACACATGGTATATTCGCACAGTTTTTTTTTTAGTCTTTCAAACCTAACAATTAAGAAAAAATCTATTGGCAAACAACCACACGACTTCCACTACACACTATTACACGTATTTATTTCATTTTTTTCCCTTTCCTTTCCTTTCCTTTTTTTTTTTTTTTTTTTTTTTTTTTTTGTAGTTAATATGATCAGAAGGTACAAAACTGACCTAGCGAAATTGAAACCTGAATTTTTCCGGGTATGAGAAACTTAACACACATGTAGACATATAAAACAAAGTTCACATAGCAAGTTAAAAAATAAGAGAAAAAAATTGTAAAGTTATTTCTTGAAACACAAATTTCGGTGATCTTAAATTAACCTACCTATGCAGGATGACTGTTAATATTCCTGTAATAACCACGTAATACATAAGAAAGGATATCTAAAAAAAAAATTAAAAAATTAAAAAAAAAAAAAAAAAAAAAAAAAAAAAAAAATCGTAACAATTTTCAAGAAAATCGTTAAAGCATTTCTGAGATACCAGATTTTGCCAAAACTTCACATATTCATTTATTGACAGGAAAACAATAATTACATGCAAAAATATATTTAAAAGAGGATTAATATGAAAAGTTTGAAAAAAATCCACACTGCCGTTTTTAAAGGAACACTTGTGAGACCTGAAATTCAGTTATTTATACAGAACGCCTATTAATTTTCCTGAACTAACTAAATTTATCATTCGGAAGGACATCTAATAGAGTGTTTATATAACAACATTGAAGAAAATTGGTAGAGCTGTTTATTAGATATGCAATTACGGTCTCACTTACGGTTTCCGATTACCCTCTTCTGGTTTTTCAATTTTCAACAAAATCTGGGACATTCATCTATGCACCAGACCTGTGTTAATTCTCAAGTTTCGTAGTTTTATTTTTATTAGTTTCGAAGATATATTAGCCAGAAGACAGTTTCACCTCAGACGTACACACTTACACACATACATACAAATACACTGACCAATTGCCAAAAACTACTTTCATCGATTCAACAGGCCTTAAAATGTGGAAATCAGATAAAAACTCGATATCGAACATTTAGACCGAATGCAATACTTCCATTACCTACGGTAGTAGGGTAATGGAAGTAGAAAATAACTGATAGTAAACGTTTAAACTGTAATAAATTTCCTATAGTGTCGAAAATATTATTAAATTCATTCAACTCGAAATTCAAAATTATCGAGGAAAGAATTATTTAACTAGTTTTCTAACCAAAGGAACGCAAATCTGAACTTAAAAAAAATAGAGTTTAAATTTCAAGATTCAAAATAAAAATTTCTAAAATTTCATTTAATTTATTATTAGACAACTCTCTTTGAAAAAATTCAGATGCTAGTGCTTAAAATAATATCTTAAATTAAATAAAATTATTTTCAAGCCATAACAGGTATTCCTAAATTTATTATTAAACACACACACACACACACACACACACACACACATATATATATATATATATATGTATTTAAAAATCATTAATTTTATATTTGACACTTTTCCTTCATTTGCGTTAAAACTTTAGTTATTTAAAGAAAATGTAAATAAAAATTTAGTTGACATATATAAACATTGTGTTTATACGTTATATGCATATAATATTCATCAAATATTAATATAATTAAGTTCTTAAATAAGGATATTTATTCTAAAAGAGAAGAGCTCGTTTGATTACTTTGCAGGGTACAGACTAAATGTCCAACTGTCTGGACGCATGTATGTCCAATATTCTACATTTTCTTTATCGGAATCACCTGGTTATTTTTGATAAAGTTCGATTTATATTTCAATCTTCATGCTATTTTTATACTAATTACAAAGGAATAACCCTCAAAATAAACGTTTGTACAATATTTAGAACAATTCTCGCGTATTAAAAAATCTAACCTTTCGAAACACTTGCTGAATTTTCAAATTGAAATATTTATTAATGGCTGATGTTCACTATAGTATTTTATATAAAATTTTAAAAGTGGCCTGTGATTTGTAAAGTGAACTATCCCTAATCCTGGATGTTTACGAGAAATTTTGCCGTATTATGCCTTCCTAAAAATTAAAAAAATATTTAGAAAATTTGCTAACTAATATAATTTCAGATAATATTGGTTATTCTAGCATTTGGTGACGTTTTAGCTATTCCGATATCCTTATGACAAAAACATTACATTTAATAAATTTGTCACATTCTTTCATATTACTAACATTGTAAATTTCCAATAAGTAACGAAGATTTCGATGTTAGAATGCGACAAACCAAAAGGATTTGACCATATCATAAATAATATTTTAAATCTTGTTTGACTGCGTTATAATGATTTGTCTTTAAGAGAATACATGCTTAGACTAACAAACAAACAAAATATATTAGAAAGGGCATTAACAAACTGACTGACGTACTGTCTGACATCATACACATTTTGTGACTTTCGAATTCCGTAGACGTCGAAAACGTTTCAAAACGTCAACGAAATTTCAAAACGTGTAAAAATGTCAAAAAACCAATGTCAAATACTTCACGAAAACTGAAGATGTAATAACTATAGTGCGATGGGCGATTAATAATCATATTTAAATTTAGGGTATATTCAGCATTTTTCATTCATCTATCTGTAACACACATTTACCTATATATTTAAGTTATACATTAAAACTCTCAATTACAAAAAAAAAAAAAAAAAAAAAAAAAAAAACTAATTTAATCTAAAAAATGAAATAAATTTTTACTAAAGAAAATTACTTCAGGCGTTATATACATATATATATCATACTGTACTATTCGAGAAGAAAGTTATGCAAGGACATTAATTATTTTCTTTTTAAATATTTATGAATTCCACTTTAGGAAAACAATCATGGTTTAAAATTGTGATGAATGAGGTGCTGCCATTTACACTTAAAACTTTCACGTCTCTAGTGACAAAAGAGAAAGCTTTTTGAAGTTTTCAAGCATTTTAATTATTTAATAATGTCAAAATATTTTTTTTTTCTTTTCACACTGTAAATGACAAGAGATTTTATAAACATGTTAGTCAATCATATACTTTTAATGTTACGCAAGTGTATTTATCGAAAATATTTTTTGCAAAAGGCCGTTATGTAATGCAGTGTTTGATGTTAGTTTTCAGGCATATTATAAATCATTTTTAATAAAATGGAAGTTGATAAAAATATCAAGAAAAAACCAAAAGAAAATATTGAATTTATGTGTACGCAGATATATATGTATTATATATGTATGTGCTTGTCGTTTTGTTCGTGTGTGTGTGTGTGTGTGTATTATGAGTATGTGTATGCGTGATATAAAACAGTTCTACTATTCAATCTATATGCACAGAGTATGTTTCATTAACATGTATATAATAATGGGCAATCATTTACAGGATGACAAGAAATAACTAGGACACACATGATACATTATAACTTTAATGCTAAGGAAAATATTACGACCAAACTTATAAACGACCAAAACCAATAAATATCAATACAGTATTTTGTCTATTATATTTACAAGTTTTCAAAGAGGCTAACTTTAGCCTTAATACAGAGCTTTAAACGTGTCACAAAATTTTCGGCTATGGGCCGCAACTCACTTACTGATATTTTATCCCATTTCTTGCATAAGAATTCCTTTAGGGATGCCAAAGTTTTATGAGATTTAGCACACACCCTTGTATCCATGATGGACCAAACAGAATAATCCATTGGCTTCAAATCTGGAGAGTACGATGGCCATTCTTGGGCTCCAATCAAGTCAGGAAAATTTGTCTTGCACCAATCTTGAGTGCCTTTATATCTGTGTGGAGGTGCGGAATCCAGTTGGAAGGTCCATCTTTTCTTTCCAAAGAACTTTTCCGACCAAGGTAAGACAACATCTTCCAAAATGAGTTTGCGATAGTGGTAGTTACAGGTATTTGGTTTGAAACTTCTTCCAAGTTATTTCTTGTCAATCTGTACTTTTAAAATACAAATGTATTGTAATATTACAGGTGCCATTTTATAAAATTAATTTTAGCGTAAAATATAATCAGTTTCAATGCAGCATTGTTTTAAAATATTACTTTCGACACTTGCAAGAAATCTATTCATTTGAAATATTCCAATTACAAAACTTCGTAAGTTATTAAAAATTTACGAATCACTTAAAATGGCAGAACAAGGCAAAATTTCACTTAAACATGTGTTAAATGGAAAGTTTTTACTGGAAAAATGTCAGAGAAGTTTTAAAATATATCCGGTTTGGTGCCATAATGAACACTGGTAACTATAAACATGCTAATTTGAAAATTTCACAAGTTACTGGAAATTTAGAATTTTTTTAACATACAGAATGGGGCAAAATTTCACATAAACGTCAATTTTGAGGGATATTTTCATGGTAAAGATGTCAGACTGCTTTTGAAATATTACTTAGGATACTGGTGTGAATATCATTTACTATGAATTTCCCAATATAAAAATTTCGTAAGATATTAAAGCCCACCTATGCCACCTAGTTTTTTCAGTTGTGTCATGATATCTCAAAACACAGACAGTTTTTATTTAGAAATGGTCTAAAGTTTTTTTTTTTTTTTTTTTTTTTTTTAAATCTTTGAGACCTCATACATCCATGCAAGGGTTACATATTTTAAGCATTTCCAGCATTTATCACTGATATAAATGCACGTAAATGCATATAATATATCAAAATATTGCTGCGCATAAATTATTGCTATGTTAATATTACTTTGCAGAATGTTAAATATTTTGAGCCGTATTCGCAATAAAATGTCAAACAAAACCTCTGCATTGGAAATAATTGAACATATTTTTATGTTCAGTTTATTGATTTTCAAATATCCAATAACCAATATTCTACAGTTCTTTTGTAAAAGAGATTCAATTTTATTGATATCATTTCTATTTTTCAATACAGTTCACTATGATAATACATGGTAGCTTTCCAGATATTTTTTAAACTATATATTCCAATAAATCAAAGTCGATACGACTGTTTTATGCCAGATTTTTTTTTTTTTTCCTTTAATCTAGGTATATGTAAAATGCAAGTAAATTTATTGTATCTCGTGAGATATATTTTAATTTTATATATGAATAAATCCATTTTTTGCTTAATTGATAATGAATGAATATATTTTGTGACATTATTATTAAATAAATATTAACTAATGTTGTTAACTTATAGAAACGTTGAATACATTTCCCTTTAAAGGAAATAAGTCGCATAAGTTCAACGAATGTTTACTGAAATAGAAAGAATGAACTCAAGCAATAATTTATTGATATATATTTTTTTTTTGATCAAGAATGAATAACGAAATAAAAAAAAAGTATTTTTGATTTATTATTCTATCAAAATAAATTTTTATTGCATAAATTTAATTACATTACTGAAGCTTAATCATTTTGATTTTTTGCTATAATTCTATAAGCTGTAATTCAAATTCTTAACATAATTTGTTGTCGATGACGATTCATCATTCAGTGAGAGTTTCTTTAATTCAATTAATAATACAATTAAAGTGAATAATCGTAGTTAAATGAAAAAAAAAAAAATCATAAGTATAAAACATTTCGAATTAATATAAAATATTTGATGTTTTAAAATTCTTTTTTCAGAATACTAGAAATATATTTCAAGTAAATTCATATTTACATACATAATCTCGCTTAATTAAAACTTACATATTCTATTTCATCTCAAATACAGCACAATATGGAGTCAAGATAATTGCTTCGTTTCATCCTTTTAATATCAATATATATTTCAGTTATTGTTACCAGTTGTGAATCTCCAAATATTTATAAAAACAATCGATTGAGGCAAAATAATATATAATTACGTACCAATTTTATTTTAAAAAATAATAAATCATATAGTAGATTAAAACATAAATTTTGGCAAAATACTTCATAGTACTATAAAATAATAATAATAATAATAATAACAATATTTACTATTATTTTACTACTAATAAAAATATAAATACACATCTATTTATAATTTTAATTTATTCAACAAGTACCACATACAAATTAATGCATATGCTATTTGTATCCGAGATCGCCAGTATTTTTCAATAATAAAAGCAAACGAATTAGTTCAAAGAACACGTTGAAATGTTCAGCTGTCAATGTCTAATAAGAGTTAACAGAGTACAGTCTGGGATATCGGAAATAGATGAGGTCTTCATTAATTTTCGCCTATTTCGTATCTTTACAAGTCTATGTGACTTCCTATTCAAAGTTAATTTAGAAAGTCATATTCGTCAAACGCCTTCAAAAATGGAATAAAAATGCAATCGGATGTCTCAAGGCCATTAAGAATTCTTTCTTAGTAAGTATGTGAAGTAGACGTGGCTACTTCAGCTGTCTCCATTACGATAAATGTTCAGTTGAGAGACAATCAGAAGACCTTTAGTTATAAAACACCAATTTTTATTTCACTAGAATGAGGGGCTCGAGATTTCCAAAGGAACTCGCAAGTATTATAATTTAAATAATTTAGAACTGTTATAACGAGATAATGCTTACCACTTTAAGCTTAGAAAATATATTCCGATGAGTTGAACGGACTGCGATGAAGAATTCTTTTTCCATTGAGATAATCCTCGAGGATTAAATTAACACAATTCTAAAATCAGACTTCGACACTTCTAACCACCGCAAATGATCAACGCTCGGTCTAATTCCGCAATACTAGAATATAACCTTCGCTACAACACGTTTAATCGGCATACACTACGATATCTCGTAATATCCACTACTCCATACACCACACTTCACGACGCAACTATCACGCTATTTAAAGTTCTCCAAAATAGACAACATCATTCACTTCATTTACCCAGCTACTTCTTTAAAACTAACCATAATCAATCATCTTTCACAATTTGCGAAGGTTAAATCTACAGTTAATTTTAGTTAAAGAATTTAACTAAATTGTACTTGAAGAATATTTTGTTTTAAAATTTTATTTAATTGAAGCAATTCATTATTAACTCAAAGAAAAATCATCTACCTTATAACCAATTGATGATTAATAAAGTCAAATAAATAGAACAAATGCTTACAGTGGGAAAATGGCCCTTTCATAAACGTGTCTCATTATGAAACGACTTAATTAGAAACAAACACACACATATATTATTGCGTGCTCGGTGTTCGTGAATTGTCCGTTAATAAATGAACGTCCTTGCAGATGCATAAAAGTTATTTACAGAAGATTGCAGGTATGATGTACAAGATTCTACATCAGTTTAATAAGAAAACTCAGTTTAAATAACAGCTGACAGCATAAAAATAACAGCATAATCTGTACCATACAATTAACACACATCAATAGGCTGTAATCAATAGCAGAGACTCAGTTAGCCAGAGCTCTTTACACATAAGAAAAAACTGGAATTCTAATGACTGCCGGCTTCCGCCGGTAGTTATTAGAGGTCATGTTGGATATCCTCTTATTCAAGTAAATTTTTATGTATTTCGAATGTTCCATTGAATTAAGCCTATTTCTAAGAATTATTCTATAATGGCGTGAAACATTAATCCTGTGAATAATAGATGAAATATCAAATACTTTGTCTATAAGTGATAGCAAAACATTTTCTTATCGCGTTTCAACTTAATAAAATTTTATTTAATACTAATTTATACTAAAAAAAAAAATAACTGTCAAAGTTGTTAAAACAATGCTTAATTTTTACATAAAATTATAAAAATAAATCCATTTTTTAATCTATATATATAAAAGAACACTTCCTGAGTGAGTTAGTGAGTGAGGGGGTGATCTATCAACGCCCAGAC
Source organism: Salticus scenicus (assembly GCA_963930645.1). Classification (NCBI taxonomy): domain Eukaryota; kingdom Metazoa; phylum Arthropoda; class Arachnida; order Araneae; family Salticidae; genus Salticus; species Salticus scenicus. Next base: position 54,419,208 of record OZ005656.1, on the reverse strand, counting down.
CAAACCCCTGGACCTAGAAGCATGAAATTTTGTGACAATGTTCTTTCTATGATGTAGGCATCCACTAAGAAGCGATTTTACAAAATTCGCCCCCCAAGGGGGGGAGGGGGGGCAAAACGCGATTTCACAAAATCCTTCATATCTCAAACAAAAAAACAGATATCCGTAAAATTTTTGCTTTAAAATATAGCTAATACAAATGTCAAAAAACCAATTTCTGGAATTTTCAAAATTCGGTCCCCAAGGGGGGCGGGGGGGCAAAACGTGATTTCACATGCGTAAAAACGTGATTTCGCATAATCCTATATATCTCTATATATATAAAAGAACACTTCCTGAGTGAGTTAGTGAGTGAGGGGGTGATCTATCAACGCCCAGACCAAACCCCTGGACCTAGAAGCATGAAATTTTGTGACAATGTTCTTTCTATGATGTAGGCATCCACTAAGAAGCGATTTTACAAAATTCGCCCCCCAAGGGGGGGAGGGGGGGCAAAACGCGATTTCACAAAATCCTTCATATCTCAAACAAAAAAACAGATATCCGTAAAATTTTTGCTTTAAAATATAGCTAATACAAATGTCAAAAAACTAATTTCTGGAATTTTCAAAATTCGGTCCCCAAGGGGGGCGGGGGGGTAAAACGTGATTTCACATGCGTAAAAACGTGATTTCGCATAATCCTATATATCTCAAACAAAAAAATAGATATGCGTGAAGTTTTTGCTCTAAAATATAGCTAATGCAAATATCTAAAAACCAATTTCTGGAATTTTAGAAATTCAGCCCCCAGGTGGGGCAGCAGTGGGGGGGAGAAGGGGGGGGGCAAAAAATAGAAAGAGTGTTAGATCGTTCAAAATTGCTATATAGAGGTTTTCGATACCTACAAATCGATTTCGGATATTTTCGAATTTGTAAAATTATTAGGAGGGGCGGGAAGGGGGGGGGCTATGGGGCAAAAACAAATAGAAATACAGTTAGGCTGTTCAAAATTGGTACAGTTAGGTTTTAGATGCTTGCAAGTCGAATGGGGATATTTTCGAAAGTGTAAAGTTATTAGGAGGGCCGGGAAAGGGGGAAGGGGAGGGGGGGGTCAAAAAAATAAAAATAGAGTTAGATCGTTCAAAATTGGTATATAGATGTTTTCGATAATTACAAATCGATTGCGGATACTTTCGAATTTTTAAAATTATTAGGTGGGGTGAGAAGGTGGGGCGGAAAGGGGGGCGGAAAGGGGGGGGCTATGGTAAAAAACAAATAGAAATACAGTTAGGCCGTTCAAAATCGGTACAGATAGATTTTAGAGGCCTGCAAGTCGAATGGGGATTTTTTCGAAAGTGTAAAGTTATTAGGAGGGCCGGGAAGGGGGGGCAGAGGGGCAAAAAAAAAGAAAATAGAGTTTGATCATTCAAAATTTGTACATAGAGGTTTCCAATACCTACAAATCGATTGCAGATATTTTCGAATTTTTAAAATTATTGGGAGGGCGGGAAGGGGGGGGGGAGTAGAGCGGTAAAAAAAATAAAAATAGAGATATATCGTTCAAAACTGGTGCATAGAGGTTTTTGATACTTACAAATAGATTGCGGATATTTTCAAATTTGTAAAATTATTAGGATAGACAGGAGGGGGGGGCGAAGTGGGAAAATAATAGAAATAAGAGTTAGAGCATTTTGGGAATTTTTTCCGAAGGCAGTGAGAACCCGGTGCGACATTTTTCCTACTCAGATTTTGTTTCTCTTTTTTTTCATGTCATAAAAATTAATGCAATTTTGAGAATTCATTATAGTGATTCATTAAAAAATAGGGACCAGCGAAGCGGGCGTTGCCTGCTAGTTTATCATATATGGGTAATTTGAATAATTTCACATATAACATACAGACAAATGTTACAAAAATTATAATTATTCAGCATAAAATATTAAAAAAAAAATAATTAAAAAAAAAAATAAAAACATTAATTATTTTTAAAATTAGGAGTTAAATTTGTGAATGTAAACAGTTAATTTTGCAAATTAACATTTACATGCAAATAAGGAGTGTTTCTGTGTAACATCGATTACACAGGTCTGCAAACTTTTTGTTTTTCAAAATTCATATTTGCAGTCCAGTTTTACGCAGAAAAATCATGTTTGGTATCTTTGTTTTAGTTATAAAACAAGAAATAAATTAATATATTACAACGTGAATTTATAATTCAACTGTAGATTAACACTAAAAACTTCGCAGCATTCAAAATTCTACTGTATGCTGCATTTTGTCAAGTTGCTACTATTTGGTCGCAGTGAAGTTTTATTCATGTGTATTTTATTTTATTTTATTTATTATATTTTATTTTTTCAGTTGTGTCATGCTATCTCAAAATACAGACAATTTTTATTTAAAAATGTTATAAAGGTTTTTATTATTATTATTATTATTATTATTATTATTATTTACTTATTTATTTATTTATTTATTTTAATCACTGACATCCATGCAAATATTATGACAATAATTACATATTTTAAGCATTTCCAACATTTATCGCTAATATAAATACATGTAAACACATATAAGCTATGAAAATTGTGCAAGCACATAAATTATTACTATTTTAATATTACTTTTCAAATTTTGTAAATATTTTGAGCCATATTTGTAATAAAATATCAAACAAAATCTATGCATTGCAAATAATTGAACATATTTTTATGTTCATTTTATTGATTTTCAAATATCCAATAACCAATATTCTACAGTTCTTTTGTAAAAGAGATTCAATTTTATTGATTTCATTTCTAATTTTGAATGCAGTGCACTATGATAATACATGGTAGCTTTCCAGATATTTTTTTAACAATATACAGTAACCGCCGCTTAATAAAATCACTGGTTAATAAAATCAGCCGCTTAATCTGATCAAATCGCCAGGACCGGAATAAAATCAATACAAACAACTTTTAAAGCCGCCGCTTAATAAAATCAGCATAGCCGGTTAATAAACTCAAAAATATCTCCTCAGCAGCCAAAAATATAATTTATGCATACAAAAAAAAAAAAAAAAAAAACATTTTTTTTTTGTTGTTTTTTTGGAAATAGAAAAAGAAATTAAAGCATAACAAACCCTTCGTTATCGCTCATGGTTGAAGATTTTACACTTGCAGCACAGTTACAAATTAAACACGCCCCATAACTTATCTTCGTAACAATTTCAAGGAACGTATTCTTCAAAGCGCAGTAATAAAATAGAAATTTGATTTGAAATGATTTTTTTTTTTTTTTGTTCTAATTATTAGAAGGCAATTTCTAGTTCTTATTTTGAAATTACTATCATTCATGAGGTTTAGACAGAAATATTTTAAATTCATAAGAAAAGTGTGAACTTTTGGTAAAGTAATGATGATTTTCCTCTAATGAAAAAGCACGGGAGCTTAGAATGCATTTACTTATATCGAAGAAATAATTAGTTAATTATCTACTAAAAATTAATTAATATTGTTTACTAGGTAATTCTATTATTCGTTATCTTTTGAAGTTTCTTTCGAAATTCAGGGAAGTAATACATTTTCCTTAAGGGCGGGAACGTTCGCTGGATATAAAAATCAGCCGCTTAATAAAATCACTTTGGTACAGAACAAATGTGATTTTAATAAGCGGCTGGAACTGTATTCCAATAAATCAAAGTTGATACGACTTTTTTATGTTTCTGTTTTATGACAGAAATATTGTTTTTTATTTTTTATTTTTTTATTTATTCATTTTTTAATCTGGGTAAAAATAAAATGTAATTAAATTTATTGCATCTCGTGAGACATGTTTTAATTTTACACATATATAGATCCATTTTTTGCTTAATTGATAATGATTGATTATTTTTCATGACATTAAAAATAAATAGCTTTTAACTAATGTTGTTAGCTTATAGAAATGTGGAATACATTTTCATTTAAAGGAAATTAGTCGTATAAATTCAATGAATATTTACTGAAATAAAGAGAATGAAGTCAATCAATAATATATTGATTTATTGTTTCTGTTAAATAGTGAATAATGAAATAAGAAATATTTTTGATATATTAGTCTATTAAAATAAAATTTTATTGCATAAATAGGGTATTTTACAGCAGAAACGTCTGTAACCTGAAGCTTTTTTACAGATGTTTTTGTTATACATTATTCTTCTTAACAGCAGAATGTGCTAGCACTCCTTTTTGCCAGCACTTTCTACTGAAAAATCTTCCGTTATTTGCTGTAGTGCATTTGCATATGAAACTATATTGCTCAAGTAATAAATTCATGTGAATAATATAAAAATAAATAATAATAATAATAAAATAATAAAATGAATTAGAAAAATAAATCGCTGATTCATATGTACAATTTAGAAAACGTTTAATCAAATAATAAGATTGCAGTTAAAAGAAAAGAGGTTTCTAACAAAAGTGATATAGCTACTAAAGTGTTGAGTTCTGATTCTGACAAACAAAGTAATAAGTTTCAAAAGATTTAAATGCAAATTATTTGTACGCAAACACAAAACATTGTTAAAGAAAAAAAAAAAAAAAGGGGGGGAAAGAAGGAGAGAAAGAAAGGAAAAAGAAAACTTGAAACAATTATTTTTGGGCGAAAAAATACCAATACCATAAGTGAGGCGATGAAATTGAATACGAGTGCAGGGACAGGGCACTGCTGTATTCTAGTCCACTTTTTGAACTAATCAAGGATCAGACTACAGCAATTTTGTAGAATATTGGGTCGCAAATTTTGGTATGAAGGAAGATATTTGCTCCCGGATTCCCGATAAGACAGAGACTTGCGAAAGTCCCAAATTTGCGACCATAACTCGGTTTGTAATATGGAACCAGAACACACTGGTAATGGGATACCTCATCTAGCCTATGTGTTCTGCAGCCAAATTTTTTTTTTTTTTTTTTTTTTTGGATATGTCTGCTACAAAGTATTTCAGAAAGACAAACCTTTTGTCTGGTGAGTTTTTGTGTGCTTCTTTATGGAGTTTTAGGAAACTCCACGTATGCGCTGGGTGCAGTGGCGAGGCAAAAACACGTTTTAAACTTAACTCTGCTAAAATTTAACTTATTATGACGAATTTTATTGTATTTTTTTTTTTTCTCTCTCTCTTTTTCGTGCATAGATGTTGATTGCCTTTAATTTTGTGGCTACTAAAATGGGTACTTACAGAAGGGCGGACAACGCGTATAAATGGATATATCGTATTTTCTGCAGTCTGGTACCTGACATAGTGCAGGCAGGGAAGTCGCTGCAGAAAGTATTGAGGCTCAAGTGAGTTTCTGTTGTGAATAGCTTTGTATCTGTGTGTACGATTGTTAGAAAGTATTTTCGCAAATTACAGAGAATTTCTGGCAGCAAATAGGATATATTTTATACAATGTGCGGATTCAAATTCAGCAGGATGTAGCAAGAAGAAACTACTGCTAGTGGCAGCGGAGGTCCAAATCGATGTCTTAATTGATTAAATTCTTTTTCATTTTTTTTTTTTCATAATCATAATTAATATAAATTTTTGCCACTTCATTTAAATACAGTAATCGGAGAAGCGGACAAAGATTACTAGTATTACGAAATATAAAAACAAAGGTGAAATGAGTTATGGTGCAGCATGTTTGTCCAACAGAAATCTTTCTTGTCTATTTACATTTATGAATCCACGTAGCGAAAATTATTAATTATAATACGTTTTCTGTGACGAACGCAGACACATAAATAAAAACACTGACTAAGATATTTTATCAATTTCATTTTGGTAAAATACACACAGTTTTCTAATTACGAGCACCGAGCTCGTAATTAGAAAACTGTGAGTTGGATACACGATTCGGGCGGAGACCGTTGTTACAGCACCTGCAATACATAGTGTGGAAGGCGACCAACAAATCAGTGTCATTAAGATTAAGTCTCTCAATAGAGGCCAGTGCGATCATATTTATTACAGGAAAAACCGAACCTAATGTATTTATTAGTTATTTATGTGGTTAGATTATGTGACTGATCAGATGAACTAGGAACAGCCAATCAGCTCTTATGAAATGTTTACGATTTGAGCAAAAAGTCCTCCACAGTTGATCGGAGACTTAATTCTATTCGCAGTATTTAAGCATTCAATTATAAGTTTTTGCCACACTATATATACTAGGCGCTGTACCGTTGTGTACACAAATGGTAGCTGGTGAATGAAAAATACGTCGTTGTTGCAATGTTCTCCTTGTTCGCATCCCGATTTATATCTTTGGGTGTCATCGTAGTGTACAGTGCCCGTATTAGAGTACCTTCATAACGTATTAGCGTTAATTGTTACAATTACCAGTAAAAGATGTATAGTTTATGCTAAATAAATGATGACGCAAACTGTAATAATTGTGATAAATAATTTTCATTCTACAATTTAGAAAAAAAAAAAAAAAAATAGAAAACGTATTTCTAAATATGGATTGTCCTTGAAATTCGAGGACATATAGTCACTATACGCTGTCGAAGTGATGACGACAGTGGCCTGCATTTCCGTCTGCTCTCGGTACAAGCGGACTAGTTTTGGGGAAATTTATGTTTCACCGCCCCTTTATCGATATTTTCAGAAATCGCCAAGAGGGCACGGTACCGTTCCGCATCGTTTTCCGAATTGTATACCTCCATCAGAGGCGTACGATGTTTGTTAGTAGGGTTTATCGTCACACTCGTACGAAAGCGAGCATTTCGGCGATCTAACCAAGCAGCAGAACATGTCGAAAAAAAAGCAGTTTGATCATAAACAATACATAGAAAACAAAGGAAAAAATCTTTTAAAAAATTACAGAATAACTACTAAAATAATCAATCACAAATATATATATATATATATATATATATATATATATATATATATATATATATATATAAAACTCCAAACACAAAATCTCACAATATAAATGCTCCAAAATCCCAATCGCAGGACTAATAATCACATGTCAGGAAATTTCTTTATATTGTGTAAGTGGTTTATATTTATTTAAATAGATTAAAATGATTTTATTTGAAACTTATCCATATACGTTTATTTAAAAATCTATTTTCAAAGCATCGTTATTGAGTTTTAATTCTTATAATTTTTATTTTTTAGGCAAACATTATTATATATTTACTTTGTTATATCATTTTAATATTAATTTAAGGAAGTCACAAAAAATACATTTATTTTCTTAAAAAGTCATAGTTAGATCGAAAATATAGCATTAAAAAAAAAACATATTATAAAATATAATCCTTTTTTTTTTTTTTTTTTTTTTTTTTTCTTATGTTCCGTAGTAATAAAATATTTTGTGTTCAGATGTTTTTAATCTTCTACTCCAAAAAGAAAAATGGATTTTAAAAATTTGGTGTTGTAGACTATTCCATATTTTTCCAGAAGTAAAAAAAATAAATATTGTCTGCGTCTTGATTTCTGGAAATATATGTTTAAGTATTTCGGTATAAAATAAATATACTTCAATATTATCCATATTACCATTTTGAAAAAATAAATAAATAAATAAATAAGTAAAGAATGCATTAAAATTATCTTACACAAACAGTTATGATATTTAATCTAGATTTTTAACATTAAGAGAGAAACAGATTATCTGCTCAGAATAACTCTTATAAAAAATAACTTATATTTGAAAAATGAATTCTTAATATTTAAATACACTGTCTTCGAAAAATTAATTCAGCCATACAGATTCTGTTCAGAAAGTAAAAAGACCAAAATTTTCGAGCTAAACAAAAGGCCAAAGTGGTGAAGTTTCTGGTTGGTATGGATGGTTGTCAGCTACAATCTAACTACAGAGTCAGATGGCCTTGAACTTTTCAGCGCACAGATTTTTCGAGAAATACAGATGTATTTGAAATTTGTGTTAGATTTTCAGAAGGCAGTCATTTGCTGCGCAGTGATACACATTAAACTTTTATATAAAACTTAACAAATTGGCTACTGATACACTTTCCATTTTATAAGAAGCCTACGGGGAGGATTCTTTGTCCAATACCCATATGTTTAGGTGGCACAAAGCCTATAACGACGGAGGACAGGACGTAGATGACGGAAAATAATGCTAGGCACCCATCACCCTTGCAAAATTCTGAGAATGAGGAGAATATTAAAGCGCTTTTGAACTGTGATCATCGGAGGAGTGTCCGAATGATTGCAAAGACTTTGGAACTTACAAAATCCATTGTGCATCGAATCGTCAAAGAACTGCAATTGCGCTGGTACACACATTATTCAAAGTGACTCAGTTCCTGGCAAAATATAGTATCACAACGCTGCCTGAAACACAGTGCAGCCCTGACCATTCAACGCCGAATTTTTTTTTCTATTCTCTCATTTAAGATCCAGCTTAAAAAGTCATAGCTTTAGCAATATGGAAAACATGCAGAAAAACGTAATGCGCGTTCTGAACAGTATTAGAGTTGGAAACTTCCATTTGGGCATATGTGGATGGTAATGTCATTGAAAAGAACGTATTAACGCAGGATGAGGCTATTTTGAAGAATATTAAGTTTCTGTAAAATTATCTTGATTCACTTTTAAGGGAAAAATTATTTTACTTTATGGGCAGACTCGCCTAATTTACATAGACTTCTATTCTCAACAACATTTCGACTTGCAAACATTTTCGAAGCAGCAGTTGCGGGAAATTGAGAAAATCTCAGACACATTACAGCAACTTGTCATTTTCAAAAGTAAACAATATTGTTTTGCGGGATATTATCATCAAGGAATCAGTTGGAACCGAAATTTAAGGCCAATAAAATATTATCCCAATGCCTTTCAACTATCCAAAGATTAACACAGTTACTAATCTTTAAGTTCTCCTATTATACTACCCGCAAGATGAGAATGTTCGAGACTGAATAAAGTTTTAAATCCTTCTGAAACTATACGTGTTTCTTCCATCATGTTGGAAGTATAATTGTACTTGAATAATATTAAAATAGTTACTTTAATAGACCTATAAATTAAATTACAAAAAAAAAAAAAAAAAAAAAAAAAAAAAAAAAAAAACTTGTATTTTCTTGTTCTTAAAAGTTAAAAATTCCATTTAGACAATTATGTAATTTTTAATAATGTGTTGGTGCTTTAAACTGAGTACACTGCTTATATATTTTGAAGCCTAAATAAGTTTCACTTTTCGCAAGTATATTGTTTACTTTCCTGGTCAATTAAAGACGTACAATTTATCTGATTAAGCAAAATACCCGACTCAATTTTTCTCTTACAGTGCGCATCCCAATACTTTAACAAGTTATATGAACTTTATTTCTTAGTATGTAGCAGTTCATTTTAATTTGTTAGGCAGTTTTATTTCGTTAGAGATAAAAGTTACTTTCAGATTTATTTTATTGAAACTTTTCCTACTATGATTTTGAAGTTGTGTTCAGCTTATTCTATATCGTTGCGTAGTGTAGTAACAGCCACATAACTACAACAATAATAATAATTAAAAAGAAAAAAAAATCACTTAAAACATGGCCATTAAAAATAAAAAATAATGTCGGTCTTTATTTCAACTCTTTCCTCTTGAAGTTACATATCTAAATGTGGTATTATGCTTTTAAACAAAAATGTCTCCTTTAATTGCACTAGCATTTAATAATGTAGATTTTATTTAATTATTATTTTTTTTAAAGCGTGCATGTATATTTGATTATCATTTAAGTTATAGCTCAAAAAATTTATATCACACCTATACGTTTGTATCTACATAAAATGAATTAGAATTGTGAAATGATAAAAAAACATGTTGATAGTACTTAAAAAATATAAGGTTTTCATTTTTCATAACGAAAAACGCTCGCATCTCTTCATGTTAGTTTCATGACACTAAATATATTAATTTAAAGGAAATAAAATGTTAAACAATTATTACTTTTAGACATTTTGTTGCTGTTAAAAATGACTTGTTCTTCTAAGGATCAAAACTATCATACAAATTTGGACCAATTAAAAAAGCTTTTATTCATGGTATGCTCTTCATCAGAACGAAACGTTATTACAGAAAAATAAATGTACTGGTCATATCGATGAAAATGTGGTATCAGACGACTTTAGAGTGTCACAATCTACGTGACAAATTTATCTTTGGCAAGAATACAGGCAAATCAAATTTTTTAAATAATTTTAAATTTTCGATAATAAAACTCTCTTCGTTAGGTATAAAAAATGCGAATTACTATAATCATTTGAAAATCCAGCTACAAAGTATTAAAAGCATAGAAATGGACATATTTAGAATTCTAGTATATGCTTTATCAAAAAGTTTGCGATTTAAATCATTTAGTTGGAGAGAAAATAATACATAATGTTAATCTTTATTTCATTTGTTTAGTAAATAAATCCCCTTGTAGTACAACATAAAGTTTTATAGCAATCGGTTGTCAATTAATGAAAAGGTGTGAAAATTAATGGAATAACTGTTATTTTATTTTATTTTATTTTATTTTTATCTGATTACGCGAATGCTAATTTATGAATATATATATATATATATTAATCATTATTATTTATTTATTTATTTATTTTTTTAGGAGCTTTTTATATGAACTTGACTTAGTCATCGTGTCTTCGTGTCACGCTAGTAAACAATTAAAGTAAATATAAGCCATTCCGTTTGAGGTTACGTGGCTCAGTTGGTTAGAGCGTGACGTTAATAGAGCGGTGGTCTAGAGTTCGGTCCCCGGAAGGTCCGGCGTATTAATTTTTGAGGATAATTAGTAGAAAATTGTCAATTGATAAAAGAAAATTTTTCGTTGACTACACAATATCTTAAGAATTTTCGAAGAGTTTTTTTAAAGAAGTTTTTCCTTTTTTTTTTTTAGATATTAGAAAACACAAAATATTTTAGATATTAAAAAAGCTCAAAATAAAAAGTTTCAAGTACAAAATGCATAAATAAATATTTTTAGAAGTTTTATATATATATTATATATTATTATATGAAGTTGAATTTGTCATCGCGTTTTCCGTCACGCTAAAAAAACAAGAAACTTCCTTTTAAAAATAAATAAATAAATAAATAAATTAATTAAAATAAAATAAAATAAATAAATAAAAATTGTAAGCAATTTATTGTATCTCTATCTCTTAATGGCTCAGTTGGTTATAGCGTCATGTTAATTTTTTCAAATAATTAATAGAAAAGGTGTCAGTTGATAAAAGGAAATATTTCGTCGTGTACACAATATCCTAATAAATTTTGAATATTTTTTTTAATAGCTTTTTATCTAGTTAATAAAAAGCACAAAATAAAAATGTAAATAAAAATAAATAAATAAATAAATAATTTTTTTTAGAAGCTTTTTGTTGTAATTGGGATTTGTTATCGCGTCTTCATGTCACGCTAATAAATAAGGCACTTCAACATTAAAGTAAATGTAAGCAGTCCTTAAAGTCGCTCATTGGCTCAGTTGGTTAGAGCGCCAAGTTGCTAATACGATGGTGGAGATATACATCCCCGAAGGATCGACGGGTTAAAATTTACAGATAATTAATAGAAAATGTGTCAATTGATAAAAGAAAATTTTTCATTGTCCACAGAGTTTTCTAAGAAATTTTGAAAAGTTTTTATTTTTTATGTTTTATTTTTTTTTCTTTAGATACTAAAAAGCATAAAAATATTTAAATATATATATATATATATATATATATATATATATATATATATTGAAACTGGATTTTTATCATCGTGTCTTTGTGTCATTCTGTAAAAGAAGGAGCCTCCATTTTAATGTAAATTTAAACAACCTTTTTCGTCGCTCGTTAGTGCATTTGGTTAGAGCATCATGGTGGTAACGCGATGCTCGTGGGTTCGATCCTAGCAAGCCGATGTGTTACTTTTTTGCAGATAATTAATAGAAACGATGTCAACTGATAAAAAAAAAATCTTTCATTGTCTACACTGTGTCCTAAGGAATTTTGATAGTTTCTTAAAGAAGCTTTTTTTTCAGTTACAGTCGGTAATAAAAGTATCCGAACAGTAGCAAAAATTCCTATAAAAAAAGGAGAGTTAATACTGTTTTGTAAAATAAGTCCTTGTGGAATAATGTTCTTAGTGAGTCTAAGAACATGATTTGACAAGGATTTATTTAACAAAACAGTGTTAACTCTACTTTATTTTTTATTTATTTTATATATATATATAGGAAATTTTGCTAGAGTTCGGATACTTTTGTTACAGACTGTACTAAACGTACAAAATAAAGAATTCAGTAAAAATAAATATTAATTAATCAATTAATTAAAATGTAAATAAATAAATATATAAATAAAAATAACACTGAAAGTTTTTTATTATTTTGGAGCCCTAAAAAGACTTAAATAAAAATTTAATCTTGCAGAGACAAGCTATATAATCATAAAAGTTTCAACAAAAAGAAAATTTTAAAGAAAAATATAGACATTTAACTTTTACAAAATTTGGAAAATTTTAAATATTCCAAATATTATAAAAAGCATTCGGGAAAAATATTCCTTTTGTATAAGTATTTGTTATATTTTTTCTAGAATGTTCTATGATTTTTCTTGACAGTTCTTAGACTTTTGGTTAGAGCGTCATGCTAATAACACGATGGTCCCGGATTCGATCCTCGAAAGACGATATAGTACTTTTTTGCAGATAAATAATCGAAAAAATAAATGTCAATTGATAAACGAAAACCTTCCATTGTCTACAAAATGTCCTAAGAAGTTTTATTATTTATTTTAAAAAGCTTTTTCCTTTTTTGTAATTAAAAAGCACCAAAAAAAAAAAAAAAAAGTAAAAAAATCATTTTTTAAAGTTAGAAGCTTTTTATTGTGAAGCCCTAAAAAGCATAAAATAAAATTTATTTTGGCAAAGACATGCTACAAAGAAATGAAAGTTTCAACGCTAAGAAAATTTTAAAGACAAAATATAGGTACTTTCCTTTTGCAAGAGGTGAACATTTTTTAATGTTCAAAATATTTTAAAAAGCTTTCGTGTCATTTCAAATTTCTGGCATAAGGAACGATTATTCAAAAACCATTGATTAACCCGGCATTACACGCGCGAGAAAAACGAACGGGTTTACACGCGCTGGGTATGTCATACCCATGATAGTTTCTTCCTATTTTCTAATATAAAATCTACACAAAACATAAAGCAGAAAAAAGAATAAACGTCAATACAGATTTTAAACATATATTAAAAATATTACTTACAATTATTCTGTACATTTCTTGCAAATACATGCCATATGCTCCATACATACATGTTTTTCACATTTCTCACAAATAAATTTAGTTTTCAGCCTCATTGGTTTCTTTTGCGTCTCTTTCCCGCGAAAAACGCTCTCGAATTGATTCAATAAAAATGTTAGTCCAATCTACTAACTTCTATATCATATCAGAAGATATAATGAGATTCCAAGCATCCACAGGTGAAGTTTTTTTCAACACATTTTTCAACATTTTTCACATTTTTCAACAAATCTATTTTTAGAATTCTTTCGCCGATTCCCCCTTCCAAGGTTATGACCTTTGAGGCAGCTACACAAAGAATCGTCTGTTTTCGAATAAAGGGTGGGGAGAAAGAAGTGCGAAAAGGAGCCACTGGGTGTGACACACCCAGTACGATCAAACCCGGGTTAAGAATATTGGCCTCGAAAGTTTTTTAAAATATTTTGAAAATTAAAATATTTTCATTTCTTGCAAAAAGAAAGTACCTATATTTTTTCTTTAAAATTTTCTTAGTGTTGGAACTTTCATTTTTTGTAGCATGTTTTTACCAGAATAAATTTTATTTTACGCTTTTTAGAGTTTCACAATAAAAAGTTTTCATCTTTAAAAAATTATTTTTTACTTATATTTTATTATTTTTTAACTCGGACAAAATGACAGACAATCTGAAGTGAAATACATTTCTAAAACTTACCATAAAATAATAAAATTTAACAAAACGAGTTTCTAAACTATTCTAAAGCATTATAGATAAATATCAAAAAATGAATATAAGTTTCTTGAACTGTAAAAAACATAATAAATGTAAATAATAATAATAATAATAATAATAATAATAATAATAAACGTGAAACTGCACAAATTTGCAAATAATTTTTTGCACCTGTTCGAAGATATATTGATATATGTATATAATTTTATTAATTTGCTGCTTTTTTAATATACATATAAAATAATTATTTTTAAGTATTTTGATAATTAAATAAAAAAAAAAATCTCAAGCAATTAAATAAATTTTACAATTTTAGTTTTATCATTAAAATCGTTCTACCGAATAAGCTAAAATTACACATTACGGCAGTCTCTTTAATTACTTTAAATGAAAACATATTGTTATGCATAGTGAAATAAAATTGCTACATGCTCATAAATTTAAAATTAAGTATTGTGTGGGATTCATTTTATTTATTGTGTAAACTCGTAAATGTTAAAACTTTTGAATTCGTGTCTTATTTAAATCCTTTTGCATGTAAACAAGCCATATACACACGCAGTTTGTAATACTTTCGCATCTTTAGGAAGCTGAAGCGTGTAATGTCTTAGTCAAAATATATTTTTGGTGACATATTTGAAACGCTTCCGCATTATGGAGATTTGTATAGCGGAAGATTAAATATATGTGCAAAATAAATAGTTTAACAAGTTCATTTTACTAAGATGATAATTTACGCAGAAATGTATGTATACTATACTATTATATAAAGAGGAAACTTTGTTTGTATGTGCAAGGTAATCTCTAACTACTGAACCGATAAAAAAACATTTTTCACTAATTATAAGATACACTATCCCTGAGTGTTTTAGGCTATAAATAATTTTGATAAAATAACCACCAATGAAACGTTTACTGCAGACTGAGGACGATAAAGAGATTTCAACGCACTTTTACACATAATTTAATATACAGGGTGTCCAAGAATTATCTTTACAACTTTGAAATTTAATAACTTTTGAAATAAAAAAGATGTTCACATTCTGTGTTCTGCAGTTATTAGTGCAACTCATAAAGTTTTTTTTCTGTTTAGGTTAGCCAGTTGTAACTGAGCATGTGGACCCCACAGGAGAAAGCACAATGTGTGGCATGGTTCATTGAAAGCAAATCGGACACACAAGTTCAACTCAATTGCAGACCAAATTTGGGAAGGCGCCACCATGCAGACCCACCATCCGTGCATGGCACACCAACTTCATGACCACAGGCTCAGTGTTACATAAGAAAGGAGCAGGACGACCCAGCACAAGTGATGAAACTGTTGAGCGGGTTCGCGTAGCATTCTAGCGCAGTCCCAAAAAATCAGTTCTTATGTAACACTGAGCCTGTGGTCATGAAGCTGGTGTGCCATGCCCGGATGGTGGTTCTGGATGGTGGCGTCTTGCCAAATTTTGTCTTGCAATTGTGTTGAACTTGTGTGTCCGATTTACTCTCAATGAATAATGCCACACATGGTGCTTTCTCCTGTGGGGTCCACATGCTCAGTTACAACGGCTAACCTAAACAGAACAAAACCTTATGAGTTGCACTAATAACTGCAGAATACAGAACGTGAATATCCTTTTTATTTCAAAAGTTATTAAATTTCAAAGTTGTAAAGATAATTCTTGGACACCCTGTACTTGGAATAAACGATTGATGAGGAGTCGTTTCTCGTTCCACGCATGCGTAATCGCTTTGTAATACAAAATTTTGTAGCAACTGTATCTCAGGAACAGGTGCACATAATTTCATAGAAATTGGTATGTAGTTACACCTTGACATATATTAGTGCCTATCAACTTTTGGTAAAAATTGTCTTAAAGGCTGCTTTACCATCCCGCTTTTTCTAAATTTTTAACATGGTGGTATAGGACAAAATTTTGTAAAAATGGGCATAAAGATAATTATTTTTTAATATTCATTATAAAATTTACAAGTATTATTTCTAATAGAGATAGTCAAATGGAAAAAAGAAAGTATGTATATGAGCATCGATTCCCTTCGAAGGGAATAAATTTTCATGATGGGTATCTTTCAAGAGAACTCGATAATTTAAAAAAAAAGTTATCAATTATTATTTTTTATTTATTTAAAAAATAATAATTAATAAAAAATAAAAAATTATGTTATATCGAAAAAAAAAAAAAAATTTTTTTTGGATGTATTGTGTTCTACTACTTCCCTAATATAGAAGTCGTACTACATTATCATAGAAGATAATTTATTAAATAATGGTTTTAATAAATTAATTTTATTGAGTGAATTTGCGTAGGAAAATATAGAAAAATGTCGGCCACAACAGTCTAGTTTAAATTATATTGAATTTTCTTAGGATCTTTTTTTTTTTTTTTTTTTTTTTTTTTTTTTAAGGTGTACTGAGGAAAGAAATAAAAATTAAATTTACTGCCTGACGTAAGCTATATTCGCATTATATAAATTTAAACATTTTTGTATAAATTTTGTATATATCTGCCAATTCTAATAATTAATTCCAAGTTGAATAACTGCTTACATAAGGGCCAGTAATGGACCAACGCGTTATTGACTTTTTCTGCGTTATTGTTTCTGACGCTTTTTCTCATGATTAATTTTTTTCTAAAATTGTAATAATTTGATTTTCTGTACATCTACCATTCGGATAATTTATATATGTATGTATATTAAGTACAATCCCTTTCTCCCAGAACTAGTAGGGGAATCTAAACAACTTTCGGCTTTGGATATCGTGTTATTTGGTAAAAGGCTAGCTAGTAGATGCCGCCTGAGTATCTTTATCTTATGTCAAATTTTTAAGAAATTGGGAGACTTTTGAATTTTCACTAGTGTATTTGAGCATTTGGAATCATGCAGAATCTTTTTTTCGTGAGCTTAGAAATAATTGTATACGTTAAGAACTGCCAGGAGCTTGAACATTCAACAGATGTAGAAAAGAAACAATGACGACTTATTATTGGTAAATGACCCTACATGTAACGGATGAAAATACAAAGCGATAAAATAGATGTAACTTTGTAATTGTGTATAAGGATGTACATTATGTACAAAGGATTGTGTTTATGTGGTGTACATAGACTCGAACTAGTAAGGTTTGTCATTTACGACAACCCATTGAAATCACTAGTTTTTGTGTTGTATAAACATAATGTCTCAGATAAGTTCTCGAGAAATGTTCTCAGTAGTTATCGTGGTAAACAAAGTTTCTGAGTATTATATATATATATATATATATATATATATATATCAAAATGAACTATAGAAATGATAAATATATAGCTGATAAAACAAAAGGCTTTGGAAATATAGATATTAACCTTTTGACGATCCAGTTCAATTTCACTCTTCAGG
This sequence comes from Salticus scenicus, assembly GCA_963930645.1. Lineage (NCBI taxonomy): Eukaryota > Metazoa > Arthropoda > Arachnida > Araneae > Salticidae > Salticus > Salticus scenicus. Next base: position 54,401,882 of record OZ005656.1, on the reverse strand, counting down.
TTTTAGGGGTTTCACTCTTCCAAATTTAGGGACTTTTTATTAAAGATCTACCACTAATTTTAACTGTAACTATTGCTTAATCACTTTGATGTCCACTATGTATCTGAAACATAATTTCTCAAAATTATTGGTGATAGTTGAATAAGAAGAGTGACTAAATTATGAAACACTGTTTAGAGCACTTTAGATTGTTAGGACCTGCAAAAGGTTAACTGTCGATTAACGGGATCTGCATGGGCTGATCACACATTTTTGTAACGATTTTGCAAATATTTATATGTATAACCAAATATAAGAATTTTATTTTGTAATATGTTAAGTCTGATAGCCCTTTTGTTAGTCTATCATATTAAATCTAAATTTCATAGTTAGCAGTGTGTTCATTAGAACATCAAGGTTGATTTTATTCCACTACTTTTCAAAACCTTCCATAGCCCATCCAATGTTTTGGGATGCCGCTATTAAAGAGATCCTTTTAAATGCCCAAACATACAGTAATCCATAAAAGACACATCAGGTGACATTTGTGGGATGCATATAAAGTGAATAGATTCAATTCCTGTTTCATTTTCCATATTAAAAAAAAAAAAAAAAAAAAAAAAGAACGAGAAGTAAATTTAAGATGTATGACTTGTAACCTTATCCTGATGGAGTTCAACGCATTGAATATTGTTTGGGTTAGGTGATGGAATTATGTTTTTGAATATAGGTGTTAAAACATTTTTATAAGAGTAATCTGAGTTAACTGTGCCATTTTTCTAGCTTCCTTATTTTAATTTTTCCGTTATAAGTAATAATACTATCACTAATAACCATAAAACCTTTAAAAACTTTTTTTTTTTTTTTCTTTTCTCTTATTCAACATTTTAAGCCTTTTTCTTTTCTTTTTTGCCAGTAAATAGATCTTTTTCTATTGAAAGCTGATAATAATAGCCAAACATCATCAATATAAACTACATATTTCCATCTTTTCTCTCGCCGAGAAACTTATTTCGATATTTAGCAATGAATATCATGTTTTTGTGTTAATATTAGCTTTAAATCAGATTTTATAACATTATTCATAGTTTCTACTGATATATATGTAAACATTTTTCGATAGCTCTTTGAGGGGGTTCCATTTTCTTTTAAAGCATGAGATGAAACATTAGATTTAAAAGGAGGTGTACGTATCTTTGCTGGGTATAAATTTTTTGCCTTTTTTTCCAGTCAGCACAGGCAAAATCTGATGTTTATTTACTTTTCTAATAATCATGTCTTTATTTTACATGCAGAAATATTAAAACCATGCTTTTGACATCCTTCTTTTATAAAAGAATACGAGTAATTCTCTTCGGAAAGCTCAAAAATATAGCCTTCAATCCATTGTTTATCGTTCACAGACATTAAAAAAAAAAAAAAAAAAAAAAAAAATGTTTTTAATGTTGCAGGAGACAGTCAAATCCTGTCACAATTCGATGTCAATCAATTTTTTATTTTAAATTTCAAATTTAAATCCAAGGAGAAATCCAAAATCGTTACAAATGCGTGTACTCACACTCTGTAGATGCAAAAACTATCCATGAAAGCTACATAAAATATTATTTAGTGTTTTTGAAATACCAAAGATTTTAAAACATAAATTTGATTTGAGTTTTAATTTCTCTAAAATAAATGTTTATTTCTTTATTTTCATAAGTCGATCTTATTAAAATCTAAAAGTATCGTGAAACAAGGTTTTAATATTAAAATATTAAAATTATCCAGAAATAAACAATTCTTTACGAAACTAATTTCTCAAAGAATATTTTATTCAAAAGTTTTCGTTTAAAACGTTTCTTTAATCTTCTAAATTATTAACATTAAAATTGTTTCTTCATAAAACTTTACGTAAAGGCAATTTTAGTTAAAATTTTCTATTTTTCGTTATGTCTTAAAGGAAAATTTTGTAATAAAATTTAATACAGGAAGAAATGAAAAATTTATATATATATATATATATATAGTCTTTTTTTTAATGGCGGGAGGGGGAAAGGAGGTGATGCGGGTTGCAGTGTAAGTACAACTTTTTTCAACTTAAACGGTATCTTCATTTGATGCATTCGAAAAACACTTAATGATTTCCATATTTTAATAAATAAGTGAATGGTACGAAGCATCGGGCTAATAAAAAAAGTAACAAATTATTAAGTTCATCACAATTCTTTTTGAATAAAAGAAATTTAATAATATGTAATTAATTGAGTGTTTAATAGCAATTGTGGTAACATATATATATATATATATATATATATGCATTACCAATTTAAACTTAGTGTAGCCTAACATTTGTAGAATGAAAACAACACAAATCTCAAAGATTAGTTTTATACTCGTAATTTTTTTCTTTAGATGTAAACATATATTAACAATGCAAAAATTTAATTTAAGATGCTAAATATATAATAGAAAATTTGCATCATTAGAGTTCCGTTTGATTAAGGTTTTAGTTGAAATATTTCGTTTACTGTCTACTCTTCAAAAGATATATTTGAATTGAATAAATTCATACACTTTCAACATTCGGATAAAGTATATTTTATTTAATTTATAATTATGAAAATATAATATCTATCTAAATTTACATATGAAATATAATTATATTATGTCTGTAATACATTCGAAACACAGGGATGAATAACAATTATATTATATATCGGATTTGATACGTGCAAAGTAATTATGTATATATCGAATTTACATGATTTATGATTATGTCTTCGATACGGAATATAACAGGAAATTTCTGGAATTAAATATTCAGTTTTATTGAACTTTTTAACATTTTCCAACAATATTTAACAGTGATTAAAAAATAATAAGTCTACCTGTCCATTTTTCTGACTGCCCGTTGTGTGATCACATAGGCAAAATACATTGAAGGAAAGATTGCATTTCGAAAGTGTTAATAATCTGTATGAGCCGTATGATTTTCTGATCTTGTTGAATTTTGCATGAGGTTAAAAGGTTAATATATATATATATATATATACATATATATACTTAGCAGTTTGTTTAAAAAAAATCTCCACTAGAAGGAAGAATGTGTTTCCTTTTTAAAAATTCAATATAAAATTATTCGAAAAACAATAATTCAGCACTTGCTAAATTTTACTTACCGAACATACATACGTAAGGAAAATATTGTAATCATGTCAGAAGTTCTATTTTGAGATTCTGATGTTTCTTTACGTTTTCAGGTCACCCGAGTTCATTTTTGCTATTTATACGATAATTTATTTGTGTGTCTGTAAGTGAGCATATATGTGAGTGAACACGATAGCGTCTGAACACTTTGCTCGAATGAGCTGAAAGTTGGTACGTATCTTACAGGTCGCCATAGCACCCTATTGATTTTGGTGAATTTATCAATTATAGTTTATTTACAGGGGCACATGAAAAATTCGTTATCATTAAAGCCTACGTGACCACAATTTTAACAGTGCGATAGCGTTTAAACGCATTCTTCAATTGAGTAAAACATTCATACATATATTGTAAGTCACAGCTCCAGGAACTGTATATATTTTGGCGAATCTAGCACTTATATATTATTTTTATAAGCACACAAAGAAGAATTCTTTTTCATAGTTAACTATGGGGCCGAACTCTTTAAAATGCAATCGTGTCTAAGCGCCTTTCTTGATTCAGTTGAAAATTTATACACATGGTACAGTGGACCTTTCCCCAAAATGCGTAAAGTTTGGTGAATCTAGCACGTAGAGTTATTTTACAGGAACATCACGAAAATATTTTTATCATTATGCTTTATGGGCTAAACTTTTCAAAAGTATGATAACGTCTATACTCCATATTCGATTGAGCTGAAAATTTATATACATATTGATCACCATCACACTAACTGTTTAAATTTTGAAGAATCTAGTACTTATTTATTTATAATTTATTTATTTTTTACTTTGACAGAAAAAATAATTCTTTATTATTGTTGCTTACGGGCTCAAATTATGTAAAATGCTATAGCGTCCATAATCCTCGTGCGATAGAGCTGAAAATTTATATACATGTTATATAGGTTCCCATCGCACAAACTTTTCTTTTGTTTATATAATGACTTCCCTTACTTTAATATTTTTATACAACCGTTAATTATGTCGGGTGGAGTCACACCAGATTGTTTCTATATATTTCACAGAGTATAGATTATTTGGATAGTATATTTCTGATCAATAATGAAGTATGAGAGTAATTTGCTTAAATACATTCTCACGTTTCGTAAAAAAAAAAAAAAAAAAAAAAAACAGCATTAATATTTGTACAACACATTTGCCATAAAATGTTAAAAAATAGAAAATAAAGTGTAACTCAGTTTCTAAAGTTTTATTTAGAATAATTTTTTCGGGAATATTTTTAGAAAGACTACTTTATTCAAGAGTTTTATTATTATTATTATTGTTATTATTATTATTATTACAATTCATTTACTTTTTCATCATGCATATTTCAAAAATTTAATTATTATTATTTTTTTTTTTTATGTAGACGCATTTTTTTATCCATCTTATTTGTTACGTATTACGATATGTTGAAGAATATTGAGGTTTGCTACGCGAAGAAAGATTTCATCTTATTTGGAGGATTATTGTGACCAAAGATAAAACATAATAAAGTATAAGATATTATTTCATTGTCATTGAGTAAAAATTATTATACAGATATAAAGAAACATTTCTTTAAGAACGGTTCACCAGTGTATGGTATTTGGTTTTTCTTATGAAGGGAGTCTGCTCTATTGTATTTTTCATAATTATAAAATTGCTTCCTACCTTCACGGACATCTGTTAATTACAGAATCTTGAATAGAATTACACATTTCTTGTGTAATTAAAGCTTTGTATAACATGAAGAATAACTTTTTTAATGTTATATATGCATATATATATATATATATATATAATAAAAGGAATGGAAGAATGAATAATGTAAATTTATAAAATTTTTATGATAAAATCTTTTTGTAAAAAAAATAGAACCGACTCCAAAAAGCAACTGCTATTCAAACAACTTAAAAAAAAAAAAAAAAAAAAGGTATGAAATGAAACTGTAAATTGCGCTTAAAAGTATAAAATAATTTCTTTCGCCAAACAACCTATAACACTACAATGAATCATAACTTTTGAAGTCGTCGCAAAATTAAATAAAATTTAATTAGTTTTTAAAGGTTTGTTTTTAAACAAATGCTGTTGTCTCGAATGATCCATTTTCATGTTTCCTTCACTATTTTATCCCTGTATACAATTGGTCCATTAGTAGCATCTACATAGAATAGTGAACATTCTTCACAATGCGGTATTTATGTTTCTATGAAGTTAGAATCTCCTTTGCAAATTTGGTATAACTTTGATATAACTATCATCCTTCGTAGCTTTTGGATTTTGCGATCAAAACGTAATGCAAAACTATACACGCAAGATGTATATTTTCATAATATATATTGTACGAAGTATTGTTTCATATTCTTGATGTTTGCCAGATAATTTTGCGATTTTTCTTTCTCCAAGGACGTCAGATAACAGCATATTCGCCAACTTTTGCTGCTTATGAAATCTTATTCGTTTTCTTAAATCAAAGTAGTTTTCGGCTGCGTTTTGCAGGTGAGAATGTTGGATGTGTATTTTGAATAGGATTTGATTTTTGTATTGAATAAAGGTATCAATATTTATTTAATTTTGCGCCGACTTCAAAAGTTATGATTAATTGTAGTGTTATAGGTTGTTTGGCGAAGGAAATTATTTTATACTTTTAAGCGCAATTTACAAGTTTCGTTTCATACCTTTTTTTTTTTTTTTTTTAAGTTGTTTGAATAGCAGTTGCTTTTTGGAGTCGGTTCTATTTTTTTTACAAGAAGATTTTATTTTTCTCTTTTCAGTGAAAACTTATTCATATAGCAGAACATCAGAAGACGTTCGACGACAGTTTCACAAATTACAACTTCCAAGAAAAGTGACATAATTCAAAAAATGGTTTATGTCACTGAATAATACATGAAATGCACCTAATGTGGACAAAAAAATTACATCTCCATCTAGAAAGTTATCCATCGAGAGACAGTTGTACCAGGTTTATTCTAGTCAAGTTATTTTTAAGTTGATTTTCTCAAATGCTGCATTTTTCAGTTTTGTCACTTTTCTTGCCTTTATCGGATATGAGTAAAAAACTACCTATGGAATGAACATACGTCAAATTAAAAAGTCTTTAGAAATGTAAAGAACGGATACACTGTATTCGTAACCAAAAATTCTGTTAGGCATGTATTTTGAACTTTACAGAGAATACGTGTCATCCGCTGCGCTGAAAATTGCACAGCGTAAAGTTCAAATAAAGAGCAAAATATGCATTGCAGCTGACGGACAGAAGTTTCAACATCGATACTTACATACTGCTTTTACCAGTGTAGCTGCATGCGTTCAGCAGTTAGAGTGAGAACATACTTTTGTGAGTATCCAGTAATTTGTTTATATCTTAATGAAATCATAATGAAACCTATTTCAAGCCAAGATCATTACCACAACAAAAAAGTTTTAAAATTAAATCATCTCTTACGAAGTTATAAGCTAACAAATTTCAGCAACAACAACAATGAAAAACATGGTTTGCATTGAGAACCTCTTTCATTTATGAAGTCGGCTTAAAACGTCTATGCGTTAATTGATGTGACCGCTTACAATAACCATACTTTGAATTTTACATAGCATAAATGTCACCCGCTACGCTACAACATATGCAATGTCGTTCAAGTGTGCACAAAATAGGAAATTGTGAACAAACAAATGCACGTTTTAAGCATTATGTTTTTAGCATCAATGTCTAAAATATCTTTCCTTAGTAAATTGATGATGCTCTACAACTTCGTAATTAACTTTTCTCCCATCTTGAACTGTTTTTGAGATAGGAGCGCTAATTCCGCTGTTTTTCACCAGATGGCGCTTTATTTTCTTCAGACTGTAAAGATATTGCAATGCAACCTACTTCAGACCAATATCTTTACAACAAAAGAAAAATTATGAAGTAACCGTATTTTGAACTATATAGCGTATGTCTCACCAACTACGCTACAACGTGTGCAATGTAGCTCAAGTGTGCATAGTGTAAGAAATTGCGAACAAACAAATGCCCTTTTATAGCATTGTATTTTTAGCATCAATGTCTAAACTATCTTTTCGTACTAAATCGATGATGCTCGGCAATTTTATACTTCACTTTTTCCCCCTGTCTTGAACCGTTTCCGAGATAGGTACGCTAGCATGAATGTCTAAACTATCTTTTTGTACTATATCGGTGATACTCTTCAACTTAGTAATTCACTTTTTCTCTAGAACCGTTTTCGTGATAGGAACACTATCTCCGTTATTTTCCACCCGTTATTTTCCACCGGTTTAACCTTGTATTGCATGGCCACTTTGCTATACTTACATACCATTTTTTACACTATAGCTGCAGCCGTTTAGCAGTTAAAAGAGTTGGGACTGATTTTTTTGGGCACCCTGTATTTTCTTTAGATCGTAAAGATATTACAATGGGACCTATTTCAGACCAAGACCTTTTCAACAAAACAAAAGTTATCAAAATCGAAGCATCCGTTCAGAAGTTATGAGCTAACAAACATAAAAAAAAACATACGGTTTGAATTGAGAACCTTCCTTCTTTTTTGAAGTCGGTTAATAACACAAACAAGAAAATACTTCTAGTCAAAAATGTTTATGTATGTACGAAAACAACAAATATATTATAATAAAGATAAAGTTTATTTATTAGTAATATAATTTCATAAAAAAATATTTTTGGAGAGTTTATATATATATATGTTTGTGTGTGTGTGTGTAAATGAAGAATAATAATTTTTTTCTTAATTTTACAGTTATATCTCGTGTTGCCCATGTTTATGAGAAAGTTTCAGGCGGAATTATACAGACGGAATTTACCCTTATTCTAATTAACAGAATTTTTTTAATCTTTATGTATATATATATATATATATATATATATAGATATATATAAGTAAGGCAATCTCTCTCTCTCTCTGTTCCTGTATGTGAAAAGACAGTAGCTTGGACAACCACGTGACTCGAAGCATATATTTTTTTTTATTCTTGATCAGATTTTTTTACTTAATTAAAATATGAAAATATTACCCTAGTATATTAGATTTCAAGTTAACCATTTATGTAATAACTTTAAATTTAGCTGTTACCAAAAAAGATTACGAGCTGCTTCGAATAAAAAAAAAAAAAAAAAAAAAAAAATTCACACGAATAAGTAAAAAATATCAGAAATGATATTTGTTTATATGTTTATATGCATATGACAAAATAATGTTATTATAACTTTAAATAATAATAAATGTAATATAATAATAAAATAATAATAATAATAATAATAAAATTAAAAATAACACCCAACGTGTTTATTTCTGTCATTTTATTACCGACCGGATAAATCAAATAAAATACAGAAAATGGTATAAAAGTAAATAACATGTATAGTCCATGTAGTGCTCATGTGTAATTTGATTTTAAATATATCAGGGTTGTTTCGATCTCTTCGATACTGTCTGTTTTGAAATTGTCATCCCATTAGCACTGAAACTGAAGTCCATGGTTAAGAGAACACGTACTTGATATTTTGCTGGTGAAGAGGTTGCGAGGGACCCGAAAAAAATTAACAAAAATATAAAGTGATCAATAAACACCAAGGCATCAAGTATGACTTAGTGTAGGCTCTATATGCCTTGGTGTTTCTTTTTCGTTTAATTTTGTTACATTTTAGTAAGTGTTTTTAGTATTTTTTTATAAGTTTTTACATGAATATTTATAGATATAGATTTGTAATATTGCTATTTTTTACTTTGAATTTAATCAAATTTCCATGCATAATTTTGAGTTATAGAGGATAAGAATTATTTAGGGGGACCAAAATAATCTTAGCTTTTGCAAGTTTCTCTTGAAACACCTTCCTGCTGTTTTTCTGCCCTGCATTTCAGAGGTCTCGTTTAATTATCTTTCTGTTTTAATTGTTAATTTTATGTTTATAGTTATTTAATTCTGCATTAGGTTTACATATCTTCTAATTGTTTCATTTTATTGTGCATTAATTGTGTCACTTATATATATATATATATATAAGAGAGCGAGTTGTTATAACTAAAGTTCACCTATTTAGAAAGCTCTAAAACCAGTTCTATGACTCCAAATGAAACAAAATTTCACTAGTATGTAGTACTTATGATGAGCTCTGAGAAAATCGAAAGAAAAATGAGTTGAAATTTCCATAAATAGGTGGCGATATTCCAGTATATAAGGCGATTATTTATATGAATTTTGGTGAATCCAGACAAAACACAAACACACAGACACACACACACACACACAAATATTCTGCAACAATTGCTTAACAAAAACTGGAACTCATTTTTCTTTTTTCTTTTCATTTTCGCTGAGCGCAGTGCCAACTTATCATTTTAGTTTAGAGATGACGCTACGCTCTGACGAAATCGAAGAAAACATGAGTTACAATTTTCGTCAACTGATTGCATTGCGCGAATATCTAAGGTGACTTTTGCAGATTACTCGTTTTTTTTTTACTTTCTAGAGACTCAATCCAGACAAATCACGCCTTAGATATTGACGCAGCGATATCTATTGGCAAAAATTGTAACGAATTTTTCTCAATTTTGCAGAGCACAGCGCCATCTAAGAAAATATTTAGGTGGCACTGTGCGATGGGATACCGAAAAAAAAATTGAATTACTATTTTCCCCAATCGCTGGCGCTGACAAATATCTAAAGTGATTTTTGCAGAATTTTTACTGAAAACAAAATAACTTTTGTGCGTTTCGCCTGAATTTAACAAAACTAAAAGAAAGGATCGTCAAAAATCGATTTAGATAATGAAGCAGCGCCACCTATTGACGAAATGTCAACTTTTTTTTTTTTTTTTTTTTTTTTCGATTTTCGCAGAAGGCATTATTTGTAATAACTACTAGCGAAATTTTGTTATTGCCATAGAATCAACTCTACAGCCTTCTAAATAGGCAAACATTAATTAAAACATCCATGTATAGACTGAATTATAATATATATATATATATATGTGTGTGTGTATATATGTATGTGTGTGTGTGTATTTTTCCTAAATTACATTTTTCTTTTCCAAATGTCATGAAAATTCATTAACTATAACCATAAATTTCAAATGCATGCTTAATCAATGACAAAATATGAACATGGAACTCAGTAATATTCACTAATTGAATAAAAAATGTTTAACGTAATGAATCCTGAATGATCGAATTTCGAAAATTCTCCTATTACATATAAATTCTGAAAAAAATTATTACTGTTTCGAAAAGACTCATTCATGTTTTTTTTCTTTCATGGCATATATTGACAGTTATATATATTGAGCAAAAAGCATTTAGATAGATTTTGCGCCTATTGTTAATTTTTTACAAAATTTTAAACCTATCATAAAATGACTTATATTTGTTTTTAAAATTTAAATATTTTCTTAAATATTTAGAATTATAGTTAGTTAATATAGCCAAGTTTAATATTGCATGTATTTTTAATACTAATTAGGCACGCTCAGGTTATGGTTGGTTGGTTGGTTTTTACGTCGCACAAGTGCTGCGCAGATGGGTAATTGGCGACCAGGTTATGATTGTAGGTGTAATATCCAATTTCAATAACCTATTTTTTTTCTTTACAGTGATTGAGAGAATACACTTTTTTTTCTCAAGAATCCCATATTTTATGATAAATATATAAGCTATATCAACATTTAAGTTTATTAAATAACTAGCAGGCTTTGCCCGCTTCGCTGGTCACTAAATTTAAAGGAAACTCTTTTCTATATAGCTTTATAAAAATAAAATAAAATACTAAAATTGCTCAAAAGCTCGCTTCGGATCCCTGCTGCCTTTGGTAGCGATTTGGTCATCCGCTAAAACTCGGGCGCTTGTCCCTGTTACCTGAGACAATGGTTTACAAATAGGCTTCCATTAAGTCCTTATTAGATAACAGTTTCGAAATAGATAGTGTCGAAAAGAAATGAAGTATCCCCTTTATCTTTGAATCCCAGTTACATATGAACAACACTATACGTGGTACACATAATATTTGCTTTTACGTTATTTTCTATGTTTATTTTGTTTATCCCCGATCAACCATAAAAATGATAACAATTTCACGCTAAATATTATAATATGCTATGACCAGCTACGTCTGTTGCATGAGACAATTAATTTTTTGTGGTTATATATAATTCATGGTTTGTAAGCATGATCATAGTACCGCCTTAATATAGCTCTCTTTGGCGACTTTTGAATTTTTGCCACCATATTAGATTTAATCCCTTGTAAAAATAAGACTTAACACCTTGTAACAATATGCTATGAGCGCTATTTCTGCCATATTTTAGACAACTAAACTTTTTATGGTTATATATATTTCCCATTAAACATATTTTTATTAGTAATAGAGGCCTATTTCAGTCGGTACAGTTGTCGAATTTTTATAATACACTCTTAATAGTGCTAAGGGCCTATTTCAGTCGGTTTATTGAATGGGGATTTATTGAATGAAGTCCCCCAAGGCACAACTTTGACATGAGTCCCCCCCAGGCCCAATTTTGACATGAGTCCCCCCCCAAGGTACCCCTATTTCAGTCGGTACAGCGTTGTCGAATTTTTATAATACACTCTTAATAGTGCTAAGGGCCTATTTCAGTCGGTTTATTGAATGGGGATTTATTGAATGAAGTCCCCCCAAGGCACAACTTTGACATGAGTCCCCCCCAATGTACCTCTATTTCAGTCGGTACAGCGTTGTCGAATTTTTATAATACACTCTTAATAGTGCTAAGGGCCTATTTCAGTCGGTTTATTGAATGGGGATTTATTGAATGAAGTCCCCCCAAGGCACAACTTTGACATGAGTCCCCCCCCCAGGCCCAACTTTGACATGAATCCCCCCAAGGCCCAACTTTGACATGAGTCCCCCCCAAGGCACACCTTTGACATTAGTCCCCCCCAAGGCACACCTCCCCCTCATTGGGAAAAAGAGAAAAAAACTTTGTTTTGCGGCTATAAGACAGTTTGGACTTCCAATGTTATTTGTTACAATATCTGCAGCTGAAACACATTGGTTTGATTTAATGAAAACTTTATCATGGAATTTAGATCGTCACGAATTAACTAAAGAAGAATTTTTCGATATTAACAGGTTTAGCAGTAGGCCTCTGGCACTAAATTAAAATCTGTCAATGTCAGATTTTCATGTTTTAAATAATGAAATGATGTCGTGTCTGTATAATTTTTATTTTTTTATTTTATTTTCATTTATTTTATTTAAATATTGATGAAATTTGAACTTCAATTTGGTCTAGTGTTATACAAGCTGTATACTATATGTTTGTGTTTGTGAAAGAAAATTAAAAAAAAATTCAAAACTGCTATTTTTAATCCCACTTAAAAAAAAAAAAAAAAAAAAAAAAAAAAAAACATGTGACTTAATCAGTAGCACATTTAAAAAAAATTTCCAAACGGTTTCCATACAATCTCGTTCTCTTGCCACCTAAAGTACATACATTAGTTAATTTGAAAAAATCTAATTGTCCGATCGAAAAGCTGTTAAATCCGTTGGATTCAGAAAAATTGCATCTTTCATTTGGTATCTTATTTGTAACGATACGACTGATATTTCTAATTTTTTTAATTTACTTTCCTCATTTTAAATAAATGTAATTTTTATTGTTCACGTTCTTTTTTTTTTTTTTTTTTTTTTTTTCTCTGTCAAAAAATTAAGGATAATTTTTTTGGCAACAAATAAATTAAGGAATAAAATTAAATATTTTAAATAAATGTAATTTTTATTGTTCACGTTTTTTTTTTTTTTTTTTTTTTTTTTTTTTTCTGTCCAAAAAATAATGATAATTTTTTTTTGGCAACAATTAAATTAAGGATTAAAATTAAATGGCCAATTTATCAGTAATTAGAAGGTTTTTATTTTAACATTTTAATTAATTAAAAGAAAACTAAAACAAAATTCGAAAATCGGGCTTCGAGTTGCATCAGGAGAGGTCATTACGAACCACCATGCAAATTTTTGTAGCTCAGCCATCAGCCGTTTTCTTAAAAAGCTCTGGAAACCATACAGAATGAAACACACACAAACATCTTATTTTATTATATGTACTAGCAGGCTTTGCCCGCTTCGCTGGTCACTAAATTTAAAGGAAACTCCTTTCTATATAGCTTTATAAAAATAAAATAAAATACTAAAATTGCTCAAAAGCTCGCTTCGGATCCCTGCTGCCTTCGGTAGCGAATTGGTCATCCGCTAAAACTCTGGCGCTTGTCCCTATTACCTGAGACAATGGTTTACCAACAGGCTTCCATTAAGTCCTTATTAGATAACAGTTTCGAAATAGATGGTATCGAAAAAAGTGAAGTATCCCTTTTATATTTGAATCCCAGTTACATATGAACAACACTATACGTGGTGCACATAATATTTGCTTTTACGTTATTTCCTATGTTTATTTTGTTTATCCCTGATCAACCATAAAAATGATAACAATTTCACGCTAAATATTATAATATGCTATGACCGACTACGTCTGTTGCATGAGACAATTAATTTTTTGTAGTTATATATAATTCATGGTTTGTAAGCATGATCATAGTAGCGCCTTAATATAGCTCTCTTTGGCGACTTTTGAATTTTTGTCACCATTTTTGATTTAATCCCTTGTAAAAATAAGACTTAATACCTTGTAACAATATGCTATGAGCGCTATTTCTGCCATATTTTAGACAACTAAACTTTTAATGGTTATATATATTTCCCATTAAACATATTTTTATTTTCATTTATTTATTTAAACTAGTATCGCCCAGTGGTCGAAACTCGACCATTTTTTTTGCAAAGCGAGGCAAAGCAAAGTTATTGCCTTGTCCTAAACGGAATGCAATTGCAACACAGCTGCGGCAATTGTTTGCCAATATTCACTCTAACTGAATCAGCAGAGTTTTACTTAATATAACTATTTCTCTCTGTAGATGTTAGCCTTTCCTGAAATGAAAGAAAATCGCAACGTGAAAACGCCCCTTGTTGTGTGATACAGTCCAGACGCTAATAGGTACCATGTCAGACCAAGGTCCAACCAAGTATCAAATTCTGTTAAATTAATTCGATTGGTTCATAAAGTACAGTGATTGAACAAACAAACAAACAAACAAACAAAAAAAAAAATATATATATATATATATATTTTAAAAATGGTCGAATTGAGTTCGGGAAATTTCAAAACGTGTAACTTTATCGAAAACCGAAAATCTAAAACATTTCTGAATATTTTCTACTTATATATGCAGAGGAAAGAATAATAAATCCACTTTTTAAAAATTAAAAATATGTAGTCAATTTCACTAATTTCACTTAATTAAAATGCAAGGAAATCTCAAAACGTGTAAATTCATCGAAAACCGGAAATCAAAAGTTTTTATGAATCTTCTACTTGCTTCTTCTACCCACAAAAGCTAGCAATAAAGACACTTTTTTAAAAAATAAGTAGCCAATTTCAGTTAATTCAAACGTAAAGAAAGCTCAAAACATGTAAATTCAGCAAAAAACGGAAATCGGAATTTTTTCCGTATCGTCTACTTATACATGCAGCAGTTAGTAACAAATCCATTTTCCTTTTATTTAGTACTAGCCGCCTTCGGCGACCAGCTGGTTCGCGATCCCTGAAAAATCCGACTTTACGAAACTCCCGCTCGGTGGCGCCTTTTTCCCGTTTCAGGTCTAATAACAGCTTATTGATATATCGTGAAAATAGCTTATTGAAATAGCAGTAAATTCCCGTGCGGTAAGCGCCTTCGGCGCCCTCTTCCCTTTTCAATATCTGAAACAGCCTGTTCGCTCACCGTGTTATGATCTTTCAAATTTCTGACTTCAGCTAAGTCCCGCTCGGTGGCGCCTGCGGCGCCTTATCCTCGTTTTAGAACATGTATTACTTATGAAATTATTTTGATTAGTAGCTGAGATACAAAAGAAAACCTAATCAGGACTCCTTAAAACGTGTAAATCAGGTGAAATCTCGAATTCCACTTTCGATAATATAAAAATGAAACTATACTCATTAGAAGCTGAAATACAAAGATAATACAAACATTTTTTTGTTGTCCGACTTATATGTGGTTTTCTCCAAAACTTGCTTAATTCCGGGCTATATACCGTTAAAAATTATTAGTACGAAATGTGAGCGAAAATCTGAATTTGAAACTGTAAAATATAAAAGAATAAAAATTTTCTGGATTTTCCGTAGTTTTCTCCGAAAGTTTCGTACAGAATTTGAACGGCTTATATCATTTTAATAACCTGCAATAAAAATACTTTAAAATATCTTTTGAATGATGTATTATGTATTACAATAATGAACATCTTTGATATATTTTAGACTCAAAATGGCTAATCTATCAAGGGCGATTAACGATTTCTATTGAAATGAGTCTAAAATTTAAGAATTCCAAAACTGCTTTTTTACAACCGAATTCATAAAAAAAAGGAAAAAAAAATCAATATTATTCTGTTAAAAGTAACTTTTGGTGTCATTAACAGATGAAATAAAAATGAATTTAAATAAATAGATGTCTATTTATTTTATTTTTAAAGCTATACTTTAGACTTTTTAACTGCATACAGGTGAGTCATAATGACGGGCAATTTCGAAGTTCTGCTTTTGATCGATTTTAAATTGAAAAAATTCAAAAACTGCTTTTTTTATTTCCAGTACTTTGTCATGTGGTCGAAAAAAGAAAAGCAATTTTTCCCGACCGGAAGGAATAGTCTAGCCAGCATGTCTAGCACCTGGCGCTGAAGAATCTTTGATAAATGAAATAATTAAGTGTTCTGCCTGTTTCCAACTAAATTTCATACTTTAGTTAATTTTAAAAAATCTAATTGCTGTAGAGATAAGCCACTCCCACTCTCAGATTTGGAAAAAAAAACCCTTTCATTTGGTACCAAATTCGTAACGATCGAACTAATATTTCTAAATTATTTTCCACTTTTTCTGATTTTAACTCCGTTAAAATATCTATTAATTGAGATCGCTTTTACATTTTAATTAATATCTCCGGAACTAATTAAAATTTTTAAATTCTGTTTTCACTATCAACTCGGGAAGGCTTCTGAGCACCCGTATGTCAAATTTTATACTTCTGCGTTCAGTAGGGGCTGAACGTATAGATGCACAGGCAGACAGACAGACAAACATCTTCTTTTTTTATTATAGATATTAGTTCAATATTTATTGTTTAAATATCACCCTTTGAAATGAAATGTTTATGTTTACATTCGAAACTGGAAGTTTGCCTTTTTTTTTTTTTTTTTTTTTTTGGAGTTTTGTGATTTTAAATTAAAATTTTATCAATTTTAAAGAAAAAATAACTCAATCAAACACATGTAGACAGTAACATATATATAACTATACCCAAATATCGGAATTAAAATCGACGGATAATTTCCGTTATTTTTTAATAATTTTTTACAAAAAACTCAATGGACAATGGGCTCTTCCCACCTGACGTCAGAGGTCACATGATAGAGGAAAAACAAATAGCAGACAATGTCTTGTTTATCTACAACGATTGCTGAAATAACATATTTTCTATTCTTATTTTTGATCAATCGTATTTAATCTGTGTTATTTTTTATACATCATCATTTTTAATCCATTTTATATCATTATTCATCATCTTTTGTTTGCTGTATACATTTACAATCATCATTTAGTTTATATTTGTTATTGATGTTCATGAAGAACACGTTTAATACCCTGATTTTTGGTTATTAAATCAGTGACATTGCAATATCGTACTGCGTAAATCCATTTAGACCAGCAACTAAATTAATTAACTTGTTGTAACACCTTTATTCAATTAAATTAAATGAAAACATTTTAAAATATCAAATTATAATCCATAAACATTCCACAAGAAGCTATTATTTATTGCTAGATCAGTTAATGTTACAGTTACACTACAATATTCAAAAATCGATTCTTAAAGGTAAAAATAAATAAACACATAAAATGTTTTTTTAAAAATTATTAAATTTACAAATACAATTATTCTACTATTTACAAATGCACAATATTACTTTTATTTTATTTTATATTAAATATTAACACTTTTGTTCTTAAGAACAATATTTAATTGAATACGATTCTCAGAATTCGATTATTCGTTTTCCTCTATCACGTGATTGAGCAGACGACGGTGGGAAGAGCCCATTAACATAGAAAATCTTTTACATGGCTCCATGGACAGACAGTGACGTCATCACTTCGCTTGCGTATAGTGATGCTACATTATACAAGTTACTGTGTCTATGGTTTTATCTCAGCTTTATGAAATTGCCAGATTTAACAACTTTCTACTTTTAGGTAATTTTTAATGTGAAGGAATACGTGTATAAAAGGGAAAAATGGGGGAAAATGCAGAAAAAATAAATGTATTTTTATATACCTTCTTGGCATCGTAAGAAAATAATATTTGTTTTCGCACCTTCCGGCTAACCATACCTTTCGAATGATACCATTTTCAACCCTCTACTCCCATAATTAATATGTTAAAAAGGGACAGCAAATTTTATGCTTGCCTATTAATATATAGATATCGATGAAATTAGAACTTCAATTTGGTCTAGTGTTGTACAGGCTGTATACTATTAGTTTGTGTTTGTGAAAGAAAATTTAAAAAAAAATTCAAAACTGCAATTTTTAATCCCACTTTAAAAAAAAACATGTGACTTAATACATGTACATTGTTAGTAGCACATTTAAAAAAAAATTCCAAACGGTTTCCATACAATCTCCTTCTCTTGCCACCTAAAGTACATACATTAGATTAAAAAATCTAATTGTCCGATCGATAAGCTGTTTAATCCGTTGGATTCAGAAAAATTGCATCTTTCATTTGGTATCTTATTTGTAACGATACGACTGATATTTCTAATTTTTTTAATTTACTTTCCTCATTTTAAATAAATGTAATTTTTATTGTTCACGTTTTTTTTATTATTTTTATTTTTTATTTTTTATTTTTTTCTCTGTCGAAAAAATAATGATAATTTTTAAAAAAATAATTAAATTAAGGAATAAAATTAAATATTTTAAATAAATGTAATTTTTATTGTTCACGTTTTTTTTTTTTTTTTTCTGTCCAAAAAATAATGATAATTTTTTTTGGCAACAATTAAATTAAGGATTAAAATTAAATGGCCAATTTATCAGTAATTAGAAGGTTTTTATTTTAACATCTTAATTAATTAAAAGAAAACTAAAACAAAATTCGAAAATCGGGCTTCGAGGTGCATCAGGGGAGGTCATTTCGAACCACCATGCAAGTTTTTGTAGCTCAGCCATCAGCCGTTTTCTTAAAAAGCTCTGGAAACCATACACAATGACACACACACAAACATCTTATTTTATTATATGTAAGAATATAAATAAATAAAAAAAATAAAAATAAAAAAAAAAACTGAGAAAAAATTGAGAATTTTATCTTTATTTTTCTGTCGACTATCAATCTATATATTAGAGAATTTTAAACTACTAAACAGGCATTACAGATCATTTAGCAAATAGAAAATCTTCTACTTCAGTGATTGTTTATTTTTTTCTTCAAACTTCGTCAAACTATCATCAATTTGAGACAACAAATTTGCTTTCGGAAAAAACTATAACATAAAATTCAGCCTGTGTATTTTTATTTTTTCAGCTTCCACAATGGAATTTATTTTGTAAAATTGGAGTGAAAACAAAAAGTTTTATTTATTTATTTATATATTTATTTATTTGTTTTAGGAAAGTTGCTCTATACATTTGCCGACTAAATTAAGCAAAAACCAATTACATACCTTTTGTGACGATTACACTCATGTTTGTGAAAATTGCAACACCACGAAAGGATTATGCAAATTGTACAAATCTTACAGGAAATATAAAGTGAAGCAAGGCATGCAAATGATTAAATTTAAAAAGTGATTTCGCATCCGAGGAACGAGAACCGACTCTGTATCTGTCGCTTGTTCTAGGTATATAAAGGACTGTAAAAGCGCGTTGAAATCCGTTTATCGTCCTTTGTCAGCGGTAAACGTTCTATTGGTGGTCAATATGCCTCGTGAAGAGCACAGGGCGCCATCACAACAACTAACAGAGTTCGTACGAGGCCACATCGTTGGTATACGAGAAGGTGGATTTTCGTATCGAGAAATCGCAAACCGCACGCAGTGATATGCCATAAGAGTGATGCGTGTTTGGAAGAAATGGAGAAAGGAGAATAAAAAAACCCGAAAACCTGGCAGTAGGGCATACAATAGAACAACGGCATAGGACGACATACACTTGATCCACATGGCTGTGACGGACAGTACAGCGTCATCTCGTGTGTTAGAACTACGTTGGAGCACGGCTACATTTGTTTTATAGTCTAGCTACACGGTTCGTTGATGTTTTCTGCAGCAGGAAAGGCACACAAGGGTTGTTCTATGCAGGGATTCCCTACTCACTGAATCACAGACGCCTCTGACTTCAATGGACTCAGCAAAACAGCACTTGACATGACCAGTGGCAATAAATTGTTTTCTCCGCTGAATGTCGCTACAATATGGAGTACAATGGTGGAAGAGTACGCGTCAGACGCTACAGGGGGGAACGTCTGCTCCCACAGTCTGTTATCCAGCGTCATACTGCACAACCTCCTAGCATAATGGAGCTATTGGGTATAATTGTCGATCCCATCTACTTCACATTGCGGGAAATCTCAACAGTGATCGCTAGATAAGGGAAATGGTGGAGTCAAAGGTCTTTCCCATTCATCTACGCACACCTGGAGCTGTATTTCAGCAGGATAATGCCCGTTCACATTTTTCTCAGACTGCCAAAGCCTTCTTCCGTGAACTTCAGTTTTCGATTCTTCCACGGCCTGCTTATTCCCCGGATATGTCGCCCATGGAGCATATCTGGGATTTCTTTGGCCGGTGACTCGCCCGTAGAACTGGTGGGGCGCACAGTAAGATTGAACTTTGGCGTCAAGTCGAAGCCATCTGGAATTACATTCCCCAGGATTACATTCAGAACCTGAATGATTAAATGTCATGACGTGTACAGGCTCTCATCGCTTAGCGTTGCGAACACACAAAGCAATGATTTCAGAGGTTTTTTTTTTTTTTTTTTTTTTTTTTGTGTGTGTGTGTGTGTGCGTGTGTTGTACGTTTGATCGTTTATCTGTACGTTTATCAGTAAATATTTGGAATAAAATTCATTAATTTCTAACAATTCTTTTATGGTGTTGCAATTTTCACAAACAGGAGTGTATAAAGTTGTTACGAAATTTTTAACATTTCATAAAATCCATTATAAATATTTAAATAATATTAATAATAATTATAAATTTATAAATATTGTAAATTTTATAAATAATTGAAGTACCAACGAGTAGCCCCGTTGGCCGAAGATAGTTTGTGTTCCAGTTGAAAGGTTGTAATTTTTATTTCTTTTTATACTTTCTTGTTTACCTTCGGTAATTCTCTTTTGTATTGTATATATTTTTAAATGAATTGATGTAATTTTGTAACTTTTACAATTTGATAATTTTATAAAATATTTTTAGTAGTTTTATACATTATATGTATGTTTGATTTCTCTTCAGTTATTGGTAGTTTTCTGTTTGGTGAGAAGTTGGGGGCTAAGGATAGTTATTAGCTTATAGCTACTGTCCTTTCAGAAACTTCTCATTCACCCCTACACTGAGGGGCCTCCGTGATGAAGATCTCAGTGTTTTTTGGGGTATAATTTCATTCATTTGTGTATTTATATTTCTACATTTAATTTCATTCATTTCTTTATATATTTCTGTATTTATATATTACTATATCAAAGTTTTGCATTTCCTTTCGCTGCAATCTTGCGCATTGGTTTGTAATTCTCCTATTGGTTTTTCTTATCAGTAAAACTTATATTTTTATATATTTTCCTGTCAATTGTTTTCTATATATATATATATATATATATATATATATATATGTACTAATCGACTGTTCTGTTGTTAAATATTAATAATATACAGTTTCATTATTATAATCATGGAGAAATGTTAATAGATCATTACAACATATATAAAAAAATAACGAAAAATCACACGTTTCGCATTGATTATTAGCACTGTCCAAATGAAATTACACTTTGATCATTTAACTTTGAATGTATTCTGGTTATGTTATCATACAACGAAAAGACAGAAATATAGAAAGTCAATAATTTAATTCAAAATCAGTCTTAAACATTGGTAGAAAGATTTAAGAATTCTTAACACAAAATGAAATGTAATTTCAGCAATATCTAATTGTAGCACTAAACGTATATGGTTGCTTTAGTGTATCCCAGTAAATTTAAACGTTAAACAGAACCTATCAATGCAATTTTAAGTAGGGAACATTCCATATTGAACTTGAAAAATATATATTATTTTTGAAAAAATTCTGAAATTATTTACAGATGCTGGTGGCGGGAACATGGTGAGATAGGCAGATGGATATTCAGATTATTAATCCAAATAATAAATTTCCAATTAAAACAAAACACTACTTCGAATAATTCACTCTTACCCATTTTTAGAAACTGATAAAATGCTTTAAAAATTCAAAATGGTACTCCAGCTATTTTCTTATATAGATCTTAATGTATCAGGATATTTTTCTCTGTCTTCCCTGTAAATCTTATGCTATTTGTACTATATATTATGTAAAAATTCTTTTGTGCATATGAATATTATATTTCCTTTTAGTGTAAATTAAATGTATTAAAATGTGGTTTACAGAAATACCTCCCATAGATATCACTGCTTTGAAATTGTTTCGAGTGTCTCTCTACATAAACCACTGGTGGTATGTACTCCATTTTCAATAGGGACCATCCTATTGTGAATTGGAATATCATATTTGATTTTCATTCAGATTTCTGCAAAGTAAAAGTATTAAAATATGGCTTTTAGAACGTAGATATCATGTTTATTTAATTTTCAGCACGGGACATTCAATAGTGAATTTAAATAACATATATTTGTTTCAAGAAATTCCATTCATATTTTCGGGAGTAAAAACTTAGACAGACAGACAAACCGAAGTCATAAACACTTTTCAACTTTGTTGGAAATTATTAATAAACACGTTTTAACTTTGTTGGAAAGTGTTAAAAAGCAATATATATTAGATAATTTACTAGCACCATTTAGCTGATGATTTTTTACAAACATAAAAATGTCGTTTTACTTATATCTGTTTCAAAAGTGCATTCTAATTTTAAAATTGCAGACATACTTTTTCGTTTGTAAATTATTATATATATATATATATATATATATATATATATATGTGTGTGTGTGTATTCAATTTACGGGGAAATTGCCAGTTACGACACCAGTAAAAACTCTATTTGTAACTGTAAAAATTTAATGTTTGTAATACTTTTTTGCATTTTAAAATAATTACGAATTACGTATTTGCACATAATATGATTTCAAAGTAGACAGGCATCGTAATAATCCGCTTGAATATGTCTTACATTTTAATATTAAGAATTTTTTAAAAATAAATTGTAAAATTTGATGTTGAACTTTGAATAAGTTCTTCTAATGTAATTAATGTTTTTCGCTCACTCATATAGTGAAAGTTTCATTTTATTTTTATTTTATTTTATCGGCTATCTGCTAAAGATAAACAAATAAAAAAAAATAAAAAAAAATCATTATGTGCATTTATGTGAAATTTTGCCTTATAATGCCATATTAAAATTTTTAGGGGGAAAAAAAGATAATAATAATAAAAATAACGTTTACTGCGACATTCTCATTTCGATTTACGAATAGACAATAGACATCTTTTGGATAAACGATCGTCTGCAGTTAACTGTGTAACTGTCACCGTAAGGGATTAAATTTCACTCATCTTGTCCATCTGGATCACATGACTTCACTTCATATCGATGTTTGATCGGCGATGACTTCGTGAACCGTTTCAAAAAGGTAAGTGGATTATTCTGTGAAAAAAAAAAAAAAAAAAAAAATCAATTGAGGTAGTGAATCAACGAATGCTTTGCCAGCTTCTCTGGTCACTATATTTAAAGGGGCTAATGTGCAAGTTGTACCTGACGGGACTAAAGTGAAAGTTGTACCTCAAGGGACTAATGTGAAAGTTGTACCTCAACGGACTAATGTGAAAGTTGTACCTCACGGGACTAATGTGCAAGTTGCACCGAACCAACAAAATATTTCTTTCAACGAAAATGCCTAACCCTGGACGATAGGTCTAATATATCGTATCATATTATATTTCGTATTTATTGTAATATAACTCAATACTTATTTCGGTTCCTTCTTCGACCCGTTTTAATACGTATTTTTTATATGCATGAGCAGCCCCCGAAAATAAAAAAAAAACATTAACTCATTAAATTCATTTTTTTACTTATTTTTATTTCATATTATTTCATGCGCACTTTTTATTTCCTAATTCAAAATTATTAAAAAAAAAAAAAACTTTTTCGATATCACTTGTAACGATACTGAATATTATTAATTTTCTTTTTTTTTCTTTCAATAATAATATTAATAAAAGAAAGATTTTGATGAAATTCTGGCAAAAGCAGAATTTCGTTTAGGACGGAGGACTATTAGTTTTCTTTTTTCTTTTCTTTTTTCAAATCATAACATCGCTTTCAAACTATTCAATTAAATTTTAGATAAATTTTAGATTTCGACGAATGTCCAACTATCGATATCGACAACGCAAAAATCCCAGATTGAGACAAATAGGCCCTCAGTCCTAAAAATCTTCTTTGAATAATTTTTTTTCACTGTAAAAAATTTGGATTTGTTCTGAAATTTTATACTATTTATTACACCAGGATAATGTTAACTTTTATGATTCCCTTTATTTACTAAATAACCAAAAATGTCATCTATAACGGTTGTCAGTCTCATGAATAAAAACTTTAATAGTAACAAACAAACTCCGAAACTATGCACCCGAAAAAAATTCAAATGTGTTTTTTCGATACATGATATTTGTTTAATAATTTGCAGTTTCTCATTACTGAAAAATGGTACTACATTTTAAAATTATCCTTTCTTGTCATCGTGTTCCTGATTACCGAGTAAATTTTTTAAGAATAGTTCGGAATCACTCTGTATTGTGTTAAATCACTTTTCAATACAAATAATATGATTTAAGTAAGTAAATTTATATGTAATATATGTAAAACTGTCTTGTTTGAGATTTACGTGAATAAAAATAGTCTAAAAAATAATATAATTATCTTAAAATTATTACAATCAAATGCTGTAAAAAAAAAAAAAAAAAAAAAAAAAAAAAAAAAAAAAAAACTTTTTAATTCTTGCTATTTCAGACATAAAATGCACACACAATTCGGCATTATTATAACGATGAGGACATATGTTAAGAGAAAAGAATTTGACCTAAGCTTGACGCAGTGGCAGAATGAAATTTCCGCCTAATAGGCTATTCACCGTTCACTTCAATTTACCTTATTCTAATCTATTAATTTGTTTTATCAGAGCAAATTCCGTTGTTCAGTGCCATGCTATTTCTAATGCAATAATCCTCAAACTTCCTATTTATATATATAAAAAAAATTCAAATTCGCTATGTTGATAAAATCTTAAATTACGAATAACTTACGAAATTTTCCTATTAGAATATTTGTAGTCAATCATGTTCAAACAAATATCTTAACTGTAATTTTGTCTGATATATCTGTTGTCCTAAAAATAGACGTTTATGCTAATTTTACCCTATTCTGCCATGTTAAGTAAATCGCAAATTCCATATAACTTACGAATTTTTTAAATTGGAAAAATCATAGTCTATTATATTCATGCCAGTATCCTAAATAATATTTCAAAAGTGATTAGACATCTTTACAATGAAAATATCCCTCAAAATTGAAGTTTATGTGAAATTTTGCCCTATTTTGCCATGTTCAGAAATTTGTAAATTTCCAATAACTTACGAAATTTTTAAATTGAAAAATTCATAGTCAACACTATTCATGCTAGTATCCTAATTAATATTTAAAAGTGGTCTGACATCTTTACGATGAAAATATCCCTCAAAATTGACGTTTATGTGAAATTTTACACTCTTCTGCCATGTTAAGAAATTTGTAAATTTCCGATAACTTACTAAATTTTTATATCAGAAAATTCATAGTCAATAATATTCATCCCAGTGTCCTAAATAATATTTCAGAAGTGCTCTGACATCTTTATGATGAAATCATCCCTCAAAATTGACGTTTATGTGAAATTTTGCCCTATTCTGCATGTTAAGAAATTCGTAAAGTTAAAATAACTTGCGAAACTTTCAAAGTAGCATATTTATAGTTTATTATGTTCATTCTGAATTCAAAACTGATATTTTAAAATTGTCTTGATATCTTTACAGTAAAAATATTCTACTTAATGGACGTTTAAGTGAAATTTTGCACTATTCTCCCATGTTAAGAAAATCGTAAATTTATAATTACTTACGAATTTTTTTAATTCGAATGTTGCAAATGAATAGAGTTCTTGCCAGTGTCAAAAGTAATATTTTTAAACTGCTGTGACTTCTTTGCGACTATTTGTTCTTGAGATATAGTGCACGCAGACTAACAAACTTACTAACGGTCTAACAAACTTACAGACACCCTACAGATGGATATCACACAAATTTTGTCATTTTCGGATTCCTCCCACCTGAAAACGTGTAAAAAAGTCAAAAAACCGAGGTCGAAAATATTTACGATTACATAAGTTCCTTATACGTATAGCATGATGGGAAACAAAAAACAATTAAATCAATTAATTATTAAACAACCTTTCTGAATTATCCAGTTAAATATTTTAACTTAGTAACATTTATATTGTAAATGTGTTATATTAATATAATAATAATAATAATAATTATATATATATAACATTCTATTAATGTAAAGCCAGAAAAAACCAGATTTCTTAGTTGATAAAAGAAGAAACTGTTTTATTTAGGACAACAAAATTAGTTAGACAGATTTTCTGTTTGACAGAATAGGTCTTGTAAGTAATTAGATTGTGTCACACTCTTTTATTAACTTCCTAAAATTAATTTATTCATTTCCTTTACTTAAACGTTTCTTTCTTCCTTTTTACACTGAAGGAAATCTGGATTTAAAATACTGCTTTTTTATTGAACTAACATATTGTATAAATTTGATATTAAACTTCATGCACTATGTCTTAGAAAAATGCTGTAGAGAATATAATTTTATTATTTCCATTCTTTTAATTCATTTCTTTTGTTAAGATGAATGGTAATTTTAATTAAAAAACAATCGGCAATTGCGTTCTGGAATTATAAAAAGTGTTCCTAATTTAGAAAAAAATAAATCTATATGGAAAATATCTTACGAGAAACGACAGGTAATACAGGGTTCCTACAAACTACTGTTACAAATATCGAACCATTTTATTGTACAAATATAAAATAAAAACTGATAAATATGTCATCATGATAAACACTATCAATGAAAGTTTTCCTTGAAATAATTTGATTAGAAAAATCCATAGAAAATAGCATGGAAAGGCAAGAAAAAATTCACACACTTACAACTAGGAAAAATTAAAATAAACAATCACCAGTAAGAAAATGTAGGAAAAGTAGACGAGAAAGATAAATAAAAGCGCAGGAATAGTGGGCTCAGGGGCTTTGAAATTATCACAGAGGCCTAGCTACATCTTGCGTAATTTGTGCAGTTACAGAAAGTTGCCAATCACAGAAATAGAGAGAAACATTGATTACCAAACGATTAAAATTAACTCTTAATTTGATTGTTACTGTATTTAGTAGCCACCAAATAATAGATAGGAGAGAAAAAATGAAATATAATAAGGAAACGATTATTGCAAAGGTTGAATTTTCAGAACTATGTAAAACTCTGTGGAAAAATATTGTAAAAATCACCAGAAAATTTAATTGTAGTATGATCCAGTAAACCATTGAAGAAAAAAAACGTTTGAAGCCTGCAAAAATAAATTTCATACTTAGTAGAAAATAATTCAAGCTTTGAAGACAAAAAATGAAAGTAACATTCGGAATCAGGATCAAATTCTTAGAGTACAAGCATTTTTTATTCAGTATTGTTCAATTCAACAGAATAATTCACTGGTTTACCGACATAAATACAAACGTCGGTACACCAGCGATATTGAAGGAAGAAGTAGCTATGGCAATAAAAATAAACAAAAATGGTCAAGCACCAGGTAAAGCAAAATTATTGTGGATTTTCAGAAAAAAGGGATTTTTTAAAGAAAAAGGGAATAAAACAAGTAAAGGTTTTACTGAATTATTCAACAAATGTATAACATTATTTGATGATCCAAACGACTGGAAAAATTTTTATCATAATCTTACTTTTTGTGAAAGTAGAAAAAGAAGATGTTAAAAAACTATTGTTCAATCAGGCTGCTCTAAATTCTGCATAAAATTACCATGAAAGTTTAGAAAAATCGCATACAGGAATAAAAAAAAAAAGAAGAACAATCTTAAGAACAAGCATTATATCGAAGTGGTTTAAGTACTATCGACCCTTTTCACACAATTAAGGAAACTATTGAAAAAAATAATGTACACTATCTTCCCCTTTGTTTGGCTTTTGTGAAGTAGGAAAAAGCTTTTGACTTTCTACCATCAATAGCAGTTATGAATGCATTAAGGAATAATAATATTATTCCGTGATATATCACCTTATTGGAAGCATTTATAAAAAAGAAACAGTAAATTAATCGCTGGAAAAAGCGAGTAATACATTTAAACTCATAAACAGTATAAAGACAAGACGACACAATGAAATCTAAACTGTTCACTTTTCAAGAAGTTTTTAAAAAATAAATTGGGTAGAGAGAGGCATAATAATTGATGGTGAATTTATAAATCACATGAGATTTGCGTATGACATTGTGCTGCTTTCTTCCTCATTTGGAGATTTGCAAGAAATGCTTAAAGAATTAAACAAAGAAAGCAAGCTCGCTGAATTGAATACGAACTTTGGTGAGACAAAAATTATATCAAATGTATTTGATACTAAAGGTCCTGTTGATACGGATGAATTAAAAACAGTATGCAATTATAATTATCTGTGGCAAATCATTAGGATGAACGGGAACATTATGAAAAAAAAAATTCCAGTGTTAAAATTACAGAGTTCTTTCGATTGTATTAGGTTAACCAAATTAGCTTGTACATTCCTAGTTAACTTCTATCACTTTTGTGGTGGTAATTTACAGAGAAATTGGTAAATATTTGTGCAATGGCATATAACAATTACTTCTATTATAAACTTATTTATATTACATTGATTTAGAATGTTGTTATTTATCCTTCTTTCGTCAATTACAAAAATAAATAAATAAATAAATAATAATATAAAAACAATTTAAATAGTTCACAATTTTGTTTACTTTATATAATTGATACACTCATTTACTTACAGCTTTTCCATAAATATTATTATTAACAATTTACATGCATAAATTAAAAAATAAAATAAAATAAAGAAATAAATTAAAAGTAAAGAAACCCAAATATTAGAAAAATATGTTTAATAATATTTTACTAAAAGCACGTAATGTAAATTATGGTAGATTTTAAATTTAAAAAAAAAACTAGTGAAATATATAAAATATAAAAAAGCACATCCCCCTTATATTATGGAACTTATAAATTTGCAAAAATGGTTGGTTGGTTGGTGTCGTGTCATGGATAGGGAAAAAAAATTAAATAGGAACAAAGTTCCTATATACAGCATCTGCTATTTTAAGGCAGTTGTCTTCATATAAGTCTGCCCACGGATTGTCACTTATTTGCTGCAATTGCGCCAGAATAGCTGGACAGTTGAAAAGATGTTTGGGGGTTAGTTCTATGTCTGGGCAGTTTTTGCAGAGGCAGTAAGTCCTTGTCCCGTCTTTATGGATCTTCATCCCCCTAAAGTGTCCTGTCCGGAGTCTTGTTAGAGTGCTGGTGAGAGTTCTGTTGGTACTGATTTCAGGGATTTGGTGTTTGATTTTAAGTTTCCTATCCTTGAATTTTGCCTTAGCAACGGAATTGATATCGCAGAGGGTGACATGAGTAACCCTGCTGGTGTTTAATTGTCTTGCTTTTTTTGCCAAGGCATCAGCCGTCTCATTTTCAGTAATGCCAACATGCGCGGGAATCCACTGCATGGTGCACTGTTTCTTCAAATGAAAAAGCTTACGAAGTGTACGGTGTATATTTATAATTAGCCCTGAAGAACCCCTTTGAATTGCTTGAAGAGCAGCTCTGCAGTCACTGAAGATGATTAACCTATTGGCTCTTTCATTTTCTTCGAGATTTATATACTCGTCTAGGGCTTTTTGGATGGCAATGAGTTCACAAGTGTAGTTTGAAGCTATTTTGCCTCCTCCGATCTTAAATTGCTTTGTGCTTCCACTCTGTGGGAAAGTAAAGTTGACACCAGCTCCTCCGTTGTCTAGAGTTTCATCTGAGGAACCGTCAGTGAAGACAAAATTTTCTCTTGAATACGAGGCAATGGTTTTATCACCTTTTGTTTTAATAGCCGAAGTTACTTCTTTTTTGGAACACGGTTCCAGAAGGTGAGTTATAATTTTAGTGTTTCCCGGAAGAGTCGAAGACAAAATTGGCTCTTGCAGAATTTCATATGTGTTATGCTGTAGTCCAGTTTGCTGCCTGACCATTAGGTCATAGTGTAAGGTGGAGGATCGTTTGAGTCTTGTATTTTTGTTCCACTCCCAAAAGGTTTTTTTGCTAACATGTTTCTCCTCACGACTTCTAATATTGTTGGTAAAGTTGATGACACTACATTTTCTTCTGTTATCAAGTAGCTGGAGACCACATTCCTGTTGGGATTTAATGTTGTCTGTGGAAGAGACAGCACCAATTATAATCTTTGAGGCTTTTGCCTGTATGTTATCAATCTTCTTAAGTGTTGGCGTGAGACCAGATGGACGAAGCATATTCCATAACTGGTCGAATCAAAGTGGTGTAGGTAGTTTTTACGGTTTTGGGGCATGCTCCCCAATTTGTACCGCATAGGCTTTTCAAGATTCTTAATTTTTTGAGTGATTTATTGGCACATTTCTTTATTTGTTAAGTGAAACGTAGTTCAGCATCTAGAGTTAGTCCCAAATAAATAGGATTTTCAGTCTTTGTTAAGGGCTGATTGTTTAGAATTAAGTTTGAAGAGAATAGGTGCCTGTGTTTTCTATCTGTTGAGAAGATGCTGTACGATGTTTTTTGTGGGTTAAATTTTAGCTTTCGGGAGTTTGACCACTCCAAAATTCCTTCCAGGGAGCAATTAAGAGATCTTTCAGACTACTCAAGACTCGTGTTCGAATGCCAAATGGCGATGTCATCGGCATAGCAAGCTACTTTTGTTTCATTGTGAAGGTGCGTGTGGATATTATTGACATAGATAAGGAACAACAGTGGGCTAAGGACAGATCCCTGTGGCACACCACCCCAAGTCCTTCTTTCTTTCGAGTAGACACCGTTGAAACGCACTTTAATTTTCCTATTTTTGAGGAAGTCTGATATCCAAATTAAGGCATTTCCCTGGATACCCATTTCATGGGCAATCTGTATTAGTTTCCCTCTCCAAACAGTGTCAAAGGCTGAGGTCATGCCAAGGAAGACCACGGTAGTCTTTTTATGTGGTTTGGTCTGCAGGCCATCGATGATAGACTGGCAGAGGATAAACAGTGCGTCTTCAGTTGAATGTTGTTTCTTGTAGGCCGTTTGATACGAGTTTAATTTCTTTCCCTTTAAGAGTTCTCTCAACAATCTGTTATGTACAATTCGCTCCATGACCTTACATAAGATGCTAGTAAGTGCAACAGGTCTATAGTTTTTGCATTCCTCTGCAGATTTTCCGGGTTTAAGAATAGGAGCTATGATAGAAGTTTTCCATGCTTTCAGTAGTTTCCCCTTTGACCATGATGTATTAATTATGTCAAGGAAAAAGTCTCTGGCCATCTCTCCAAAGTTTTTAATAATCTCACCGAAAATTAGATCGTTACCAGGTGATTTACCACTAGGGATTTGTTGAATAGCTGTATTCAATTCTTGCTTATCAACAGGTCTGGAGAAGTTGTCGGTGGTTTTGTACATTCTGGATTTTAGTAGTATTCTTCTAACAGTTTTATTGAGATTTTTGTCTTCAGCTTGAAAATCGATTTTGCTCATCTCTGAGTAATGATTTACTAACAGATTTGCTGATTTCTTATTAGTGTTAGCAATATCTTTTGAAGACTGAATGATGTTTGAAGTTTGAGCATTTGTGTCATTCAGACCAAAATTCAAGGCTTTGACGATTTTCCAGTGTTTAGCATCTTTTTTGGGGTCAAGAGAAGTACAGAATTCTGTCCACTTAAGTCTCTTGCATTGAGCTATTTTCTCCTCTACACTATCTGTAATTTCGGAAAGTCTCTTCCTGTTTTCTAAAGTGTTGTTTGTTTTAAGGATTTCATTTAAGTTGTCTCTCTCAGTTATTAAGGAGTCGATCTGAGCGTCTTTCCAGTAAGGAATCCATTGCTTTTTCCTGTTTCCTCTTGGAATATTCCTTTTAGCTGCTAGTGTAATGTTTTGATACAACAGTTTCAGTTTATCCTCTAGGTTTATGTTAGTTGGCGCACCCTTGCATAGTTCGTCCAGAAGAAGGGTAAAATTGGTCCAATTCGCTTTGCTAAAGTTCCATGATCTCTTTGTTTGACCTTCTGCTTCAAGGTGTAAACCAAGACCTATGATGATTGGTCTGTGATCACTAATGGCATTCTTCAAAACTTTCCAACTACATTGGGTAGATAATTGGTAACTTACTGCAGTAAGGTCAAGTGCTGACTCTGTTCCTGTTGTCCTGGAAAGATAGGTTGGCTGTGTATCATTTAAGATGGTAAGTCCTACGTCGATAAGCAAGTCCTCAATTTGTTCACCTTTTAGATCTAAGACATTTGAGCCCCAGGTGGGAGTCTTTGCATTGAAGTCTCCCAAAAGAACGACAGGCTCAGGATTGTTTTTACATATTTGATCCAGCATTTGTGTATTGATATCAGAGTTGTCAGGGTGGTACACATTGATAAGTATGAATGTATTATAGGGGAGGTATACTTTTAGAGCTAGAACCTCAGTGTTGGAAAATGGGACTTCATTTGTCGGAATGACAACTTCCTTGAACTTGATATTATTTTTAAGAGAAAGGCCAGTCCGCCACCTGTTCTATCAGCCCTGTCTCTTCTAATAGTTCTATACCCTTTAATTTCGAATTTCAGGTTTTTGTTAAACTTAGATTCCTGCAAGCAGGCAATGTGTATATTATTCTCCTTCAAAAGATACCGCAATTCGCACTTCTTTTTCTGAGTACCATTAATATTCAGTTGAAAAATGTTGAGGGTCCTCGTAGCATACTTGTCGTCTTCATCCCGGACTGCAGATTGAGACGCGTCGGCTGCCCCGGACGCGGTAACATGATCGCCATTTATATCAAAATCACTATCCATGAAAAGGGTTGCCAGAGCCACAGAAGAGGTTGGACTTCTGATGTTGGTCCGCGGAGAGTATTTTATTTCCTCTCTACCACCCATTGGAAACCAATGGAGGCGATCCCCTATCCGCCACCCGGGGACGCGCCCTATAGGGGTTACAGGCTCCCCCAAGGGAATTGCAAAAATAACAACAACAACAAAAAAAAGTAATTAATAAGACTTATGCCTACAATACAATATTGTTATATATGTTGTTTAGGAATTATACGCAGCTCTTACGAATAAAATGCATTATTTGTCCCATTTAATATATATGTTATTTACATATTTAATGTTAATACATCAGTTTTTAATATGTATGAAGGGATTTGTTTTGTTTTTCAGTATATATATCATTTTAAAAAATTTACTTATACAGAAAAAAAAATTACTTTTAAAGCAATATCAGTATAAATTTTAACTTTCAGAAAAAAAAAAAAAAAAAAAAAAATCTAAAATTTAGCATGCTGTTACGTGTACTTGTTGCTTTCCAGATGATTTATGATGCAAAAGCTCTACTGAGTAAAATTTTGGAAAATATCACGGATATTTCTTTTATATATATTTTATAAACATTATCGGTTTGACAGCAAGACATCTATCACACTTACTTTAATCTTACAAGGCTTTCCTGAGGCAAGCAAAATGTTATATAATGAAACTTTTTAATGCAAGTATAGATAATCCTTGTAGATTTTTTTTTAAAGCTATGGATTTTGCTTATGTTTCTTTATCATTTAATATGGAGTTTTTTAACCCTACGCCGTTCTCCCATAAATATAATCCACTTTATTTGATCGTATAACTTTGTTGGAGAAATATGTATTTTTCAAAGTTATAATTATTTTTTTTTCATTAATTGAAGAAGTTACATTATAAAATATATTCTATGTATTTTTCAAAATCTTTATTTATTTTTTTAAATTCTGGATTTTGTTTATGTTTCTTCATCATTGAACATGGAGATTTTTTTTCTTTTTAACAAGACTCTGTTTTTCCATAAATTGAAACACACTTCATTTGTTCATATAATTTCTTTGGATAAATCTTTCACAGGATTTTGTTTTTTAATTGAAGAGTACTTATTATAAAATGATAATCTATGTATTTTTTAGGATCGTTATTCTAATTTTTAGTTTATGTTAATAAATATGATGTATAAAAAATTTTGAAACAAAGAGAGTCATTATTATTTTTTAATGAAATAAGTATTTTCTATTGGCAAATAATCTCAACTTTAATTATTCTTTGTGTTGATATGTCAAGGTAATTTATGCAGAATACTTTATGTTATACAATGCATTAAATAGGGCGTTAAAACGAATATTATATCTATATCATAATGTAATGCCTAAATATTTTTATTATTTAAAAATAATAACCATGATACATTTTCTTTTTGACGATGCGAAACTCAAACAAAGCTTAGCCGCGGCACTTTGTATACAGCAAAATTAAGTTCAAAAGAAATTCAAAATGCCAACATTTATTATTTCAGAAAATATTTGATATACTGGTCTCATTTTTTTTCAAAATAGTCATTTATTTTTTGTCTGCTACTGTTCTGAAATTTCAAATTTCAACTTTTTTACATGCTGTAGAATTTGAGATCTGAAATGGTATATTTAGACATTAAGAGGTAACTGCAAAGGTGTAGCATATTTTTCTAGAAAACGTCTAGGACGATTCTTTTAAAATTGGTGTACGATAATTAATGCTTTTATCTGAATAGGTTAACCTTTATCGTTTTGTCCCAAAATCTCTTTGTTTTTTATATTATTCCGTTTAAAAATGGAACTGTATTACATCGTGCCTCTAAAGAAAAGTATGTAATCTAGTTTTTATTTTCGCGAATACGTACGGACTTCCATCTGAAATATTGAATCTCAATTACTATATGAGAGTTTTGGTGCCATATATTGGTTATTAATGTAACAAATCAAACACTTACAAAACAAAAATAAAACATATTTTTCTTTCTTTAATATATATATATATATATATATATATATATATATATATATATATATATATATATATATATATATAATCACAGATTTATTTACCTGTGTATTTTAAGCCATATTTGCCCGCCAAAAATTTACATTGAATTCACATTAATTGAAAGTTTATATATTGTTAAATTATAGGATGATTTTATTTTAAAAAGTGACTGAAAAAGAAAAATCTTATAAAAACAATAATTAATATCATAAAAAGATGACGGATGTTTGTAATTTCTTTAAAACAACGACCAAGTAATCAAACACTTAAACTATGGATTAAAAAAGCCCTGGAAGTATAATTAAAATTCATAAAATATGTTAAAAATAAGTAAACGAATAAATTTTTTAATTGACTTTGATTGAAACCCATAATAACATATTTAAAACAGAAGTATTATTTTATTTTTTTAGCATAACATTTTATACTATGAAAAGAATATATTTCTGAAAAAGTAAAAAAAAAAAAAAAAAAAAAAATAATAATAATAATAATAATAATAATAATATTTTAATATTTAATTTGCTCATTTAATTTCTAGTAATCAATTACAAAATGCTAACTTGTATACAATGCATGGCTAAATTTAACAATAAAAGCAAAATAAAACAAATAAAAAAAATAAAAAAAAAAAAAAAAGAAAGAGAGAAGATAATTTCCTTTAACATGTATCGACTTGTTCCTTAGAAGTAATACTGATAAAAATTTAATTACCTTACATCTGCAACCTTTAAATTATATATTAATAATAACATTGTAAATATTGATAGGAACAGAATTGAGGTTAAAGCAATACTGGTGGCTTTAATGTGGATTAAGCATAAATATCTGTATTAGACTGGATATAATGTCTATCAAAGATAAATGTTTTAGGTGTTACATATTAAAGGATGTAGTCTTTGACTGAGAAGAGTTTGAGTGAACTACGTGTGAGTAATTTTACACTAAATGTGTTTAAATTTAAAGTTTAGATTATTTTTTTTTAATATCTCTTAAATGGTTTTATAGATTAAGTTGTACAATTATTTTAATTCTCAATAAATGCATTTAATATAATACAAAAAACACATACTGCATGCTTGCTTATTAATCGTTATCCAATAGGTAAAAAAATTCATTTCTTAATTATACATGTAAAATAGTAATATATAATTTTATATTTTATTAATCTATAAAATCCTATAATGTCAATTTTGAAAGCAGATGTAGGTTACATAATAAATATATTCAAGACTTAACGGCACAAACACATTTTAAATACAAAGAAAATAAACA
The DNA here is from genome assembly GCA_963930645.1 of Salticus scenicus. Lineage (NCBI taxonomy): Eukaryota > Metazoa > Arthropoda > Arachnida > Araneae > Salticidae > Salticus > Salticus scenicus. The sequence continues at coordinate 54,365,890 of OZ005656.1, read as the reverse complement.
ACGCTTAGTTTTTGACGAAATTGAGGATTACATTTTTTTATTTATTTATTTTAATTAATACACACACACACACACACACACACACACATATATATATATATATATTAATTAAATTTAATTATATGTTTACTTACTGTGTTGTGTGTGGTTTTTTGTAGCAACATATGCAGATAGAATATCTTATGATTTCCATATACACTTATTTATTTGTTTATTTAATTGTTTTGAATAAAACTAAGTCATCTTTATATTAATTCCTGTAAATGGGCTTTTTAAGGATTATTACTTTAATTTTATAAAAACTTATACGAGTATGAGGTTTAGTTTTATAATTGAGATAAAATTTTTACTGATGTGTTCGTTTTATTTCATTTGATAATTTTATTTTGCTAATAGCATAAACTTAAACTTTTCTTAGTTTTGGCAAGCTATAAGGAGAGTTCATATTGTAAAGCTGACCAAACCTCACATTGTTATCTCAAGTCAAAATGTCCTAATAATTTTTGGAAACTAACAATTTATTCACTTTCTTATTGTGAATTTAAATCTATAATTATGACTAAAGGGTCGTGTCAATATAATATATGTGTATATATATATATATATATATATACATATAACATATACATATAACTGTATGATATATACATATACATAATATTTCACATACATATGAGGTAAAGATTAATATTAATGCGCAATGTGTTGTGAGATAAAACTGTTAAATGTTGATGTTCTTGGTCAAATGTCTACAAGCATACTTCGTTGCATTAAAAAAAATACATAAAGAGGTTGTGTAATTATAAATAGAAATATTTATTTTGTAAATTTATGCATATTTTAATTAAATTTTAAATAACAATTTATTACATAAAATATTAAATTTTATTTTAGCTGTAAAATACAATTTAAAGTATTGACTTTATGGATGTAATATAGGAAAAAATGAATTATAGAAATACAATAAATGCAAGTATTATATAAATATTATTATAGAAATAAATGTATTATAGAAATACTATCAAATCAAAGGCATTCCCAGCAGACATCGTTAAACATTTTTTATTTAATATCTATTATATTTTTAACTTCAAAACTTGCATACGATTTAATTTGATTTTTTTTTTTTTTATTTCAAATGGGAGCTCTGCCACCTGCTCGCTCCGCTCACCAACCCCCGATTGAGGCTTCGCTTCCCCTCGACTCACTTTTCTTATTAACACATGCAGAGTTCTGTCCGTATATTCGCTGTTTTCTGTCACTGAAAAGGAATATTAATAATGCATATTACAAGACAAAAGCAGAAAATTATTTTGGAAAATCTCATATTCAATGTCTAATGGAAATATATAATATTTATATATATTTTTAATAGAAAGAAATTCATAATATCTAGACCATTTTAGATTACAGCTTTAATATATGACCCTTTTTATTTATTTTTTAAAACATTAGATCAGGACAAAGGTACCCCTTCGTAATTGGAAGATTGTGGGTTCGGTTCTCGAGCCGGCCAAAAACCGCCGTGTACACTAATGGTGGCTTGTGCACGTAAAATATGTCGTGGCCGCAATATCCTCCATGCTCCCATCAAAATTATACCACTCGGAGCCACTAAAGCGGGGGACCATCCCCTACGTGTAGGACCAAAATTGGGGTCGTATGTCTACGGAACATCCGTAGGGGTGCGTCTGAGACAGTCGCCAATTATCCATAGCGCAGTAATGGTGCTATGTCAAACAAAACCTACCTACAACCATGGATCATATTTTAATTTTCTCGTGTAAGAAAATTAATTTTCTAAAAGTAGAAAGAAAAAGTTAATATGTATTTTCTTTCTTTTTGCATCCATGGTCTCGGGCCGCGGAACCCTAGTCTGTAAAGCGTCGAGCACGTAATTGGAAGATTGCCGATTCGATACTTGAGCCGGCCAAAGACCGTCGTGTACACAAATCGTGGCTGATTCAGGTAAAATCTTTCGTGACCGCAAAGTCATCCATGTCCCCACCCACACTATACCTCTGAGGATCACCAAAGCGGGGGGGGGGGGGGGGGGGTCACTTCTGTGTAGGATCAAAATTGTGATGACATGTGACAGGGACATCTCTAGGAGTACGCCCCGGACCATTGCCAATTACCCATAGCGTAGTACTGGTGCGACGTTAAATCGAACCTACCTACCTACGTACAACCATGGATCATATTTAATTTTCCCGTGTAAAATGACTTCATGACAGAAGAACAACGTCACTGGGAGAAACTTTCTTCAAAATGGCAAATAGAGTACCTTCATAATCTTGTCGTTTTTAGTTAATAACTTCAAGTTATTAACTAAAATGATAGAATTTTCTAAGCAGCTGAAATGTCATTCTTGGAATATTCAGAACACATTGATACTTCTCATGACGCAAAGGACCCACTGAGCTGAAGAACAACTGGAGCAAATGCTTCCAGTACTTTACACAGTGTTCGTGCCTGCCAGTTTTTCTGCAATCGTTCGCCTGCCTTGCATGGCAAGCAACATTTGTCGGGTCGTCTATTACTATTATAATCTTTACATAATTAAAATTTTAAATTCTAAGGCCATGTTTAGCATATGGTTGTTCGAACAGACAACCTTTACACAATTTTACTTTGAAATATAAATATATCAAATGTTTTTTGCCATGCAACGCTCGGCAGACAAACCTTCAAAAAACGGCACGCGAAAACCGGTCCAGCATTTCCTCCAGTTGTTCTTGAGCTCAGTGAAAGGACCATGCCCTCCGTTAGAAGATGCTGTTGCAGGCAAAAAAGTTTGACGCCAGTGACAGTATTTTTTTTTTTTTTTTTAATATATAGAGAAAAGTATTCTCAAGTTTAAAATTTTACAATGCACTTCAATACTTTAATTTTAATTTTTTTAATAGTTTCTTTTATAATTAATTTCAGAGATTTTATGGTTAATTTTATAGCTTTCACAATTTACAAATCCTAAACAGAGAAATCTAATAAAAAGTGAGCAGAAGTTATATATTTAGGAGATACTGATTTACATGAAAAATATAACTCTATAAATTAAAAAAAAAAAAAAAAAGGGGGGGGGGGTTAAACATTTTTTTTTTTTTTTAAATCAGAGGGAAATTTTGGTAATTCAATATTAAAAATTCGGAATTACTACATTAACGTTTTGCACACGATGTAAAAGATTACATGATATGAGATAAGGGAAGTTTATGAGATAAGGGATTAGCAGAATTGAAGTTAAGGTATTGACCAGAAAAGGTGGTTTTCTGTAAACAGAAGTAGAAAAATGTAAAAAAATAAAATAAATAAATAAATAAAATTGATAGATTTATGCGTTTTAAGGATGTGTAGAAAGGGTAGTTAATTATTATTATTTATATATATGTATGTGTGTGTGTGTGTGTCTGTAATTCCTAAAAATTGAAGGAATTTGTGGAACTGAATGCAGTTTGCGAAAAAGTTATTCTCATGAAAGGGGATTTTTTCTAGGTTAAAAGGTTTAAAAAAAAAAAAAAAAAAAAAATAGTTAAGATTTTTTGTTGATAGAGTGTGCCGCTCGGATGCATAACGAAAATGCAAATCAGTGTCCTATAAATTTGTACATTTTACGTTTAACACAGCTTCGTTCTTATTTTACCTCCTACTTTCTCATACACGAAATTTTAATTGCAATGCTCACTTTGTGGATAATGCATTATTGGCGAAGATTTTTTTCTATAAATTAGAATATTTTACGTTTAACATAGATTTTACCTTATTTTACCTCGTACTTTCTCACGTACTAAATTTTAATTGCAATGCTGACTTTGTGAATAATGCATTATTTGAGAAAATGTTTTCATTCTGGTAAGTACCGCCGACTAAAGCAGCAAATAGCGGCGTTGTAACTCGTTTGTAAAATGTAATTTGTGGTGATGACGGACACATAGAATGGGATTTATAGGGGGATTTATATGTCTGGGGATTTATATGTCTGTATCTGGGGATTTATATGTCTGTAAACATTTGCATACAAATAAATGTTGTTTTTTTTACTGCACACATATATCACCTTCTATCGACGAAAATTTTAGCTATTATTTTTCCTTTCCAAAAAAAAAAAAAAAAAAAAAAAAAAAAAATCACAAGAATAGCTTTCTACCTATTCTTTTCTTTTTTATGAATTTTTAAAATAGCTACAGATATTGGGAGACCCGGTATACACACATACATATATATATATATATATATATATATATATATATTTATTTATATATATAAATATATATATATATATCATGTCCTTTAATTAACGTTTATGTACAATATAACGCATATTTAACAAAAGTAAATGTGAAAAATTCAGTGATATTAGAATTGTAATACAGTAATGATTTCTTTTCAACATAAAAATATTTAACCATTTGAATAAATAAAAAGAAGTAATATAAAAGAAAAAAATTCAAAGTTTTTCAAAGTCAATTCTTACTTACAAACACTATGATTTTTTTTTTTTTTTTTTTTTTTTGAAAGAGCGCGCGTGTAAAATTAAATAAAAATAATTATAAGAAAAAAATATATATATACCATGTTTTAAATTTTCTGATTAATCATAGAGCTCTTATCAATGTGCATAAAATTTTTAAATTGATAATGACGTCAATTTTTGTGAGATGCATAATTTAACTTTCTATATATTTTTTAATTTTCACGTTTAATTAAATGTATTTATTTTTATTTCGAAAGAAAATTAACTCGTATTTTTTTTTTTTTCTTTTGGCAAGAATTAAATTATAGCTAATATTTTAATGGCTATTTTAACGCTATTAGGATGTTATTATTTTCATATTTTACTTAATCATAAGAAAACTAATAAAAAATTCGAAAATCGGACTTCGAAGTATTGCGTTGTCACCGAGTTCTAAGCAATCCTGAAAGTTTCAAATTTCTAGCTGGTCGGGAAGTTAGTTAAAAATCGATTGGAAGATTTGTACAAGATATATATATATAGGGAGATTGTGAACTAATAATAGGAATTGAAAAAAAAAAAAAGTCTTATATTGCTAATTCAATTTTAAAAACAATTATGTATGACCTTTTAATCTGCTAAAGAAGTGTTAAATTATTCAAATCAGAAGCATTATTTAAAAATTACTTCATTTTATTATAATACTTTAATATTTTTTAGAACGTGTGAAAATTAAAATGACAATTTTCAATGCTTTATTAAACTATATTTTGTAGAATACATATATCTATACAATTTTAGCAAACTTATTAATTTTACGAAATAAGCAAGTAAAAAGAAAAATAAATAAATAAATCTTTATCAATACATTCTGCGTAATAAACTCCATCGAATGTATCTAAAAAAGCGAACAAAATTTAAAAAATAAAAATATTATTATGATGTATAAAATAAAGGAAACTTGAAGTTTAAAGAAAGAAAAAAAATATTCTAATGGAATGCTGAAAATTGCACAAAAGTTACATATTAAGTATTTGTCAAACAATGTTCTTATTTTGCATGCCATAAGAGTTTTCAGAGTTAATGATTTCAGAGTCACAATTTTCCCCCAATAAGTAATAGTAATTTTAATCATTTTTAAAATAAATTAGTTTTTAAAAATTGTTGTTTAATAGGTTTTTTTTTTTTTTTTTTTTTTTTTTTTTCCGAAGGAAATAATTACTGTGTTATAAATTTTACCACTCATAATACAAAATGGAGTTTCATGAGAGAGAGCTTTTAATTAAGATTAGATTTCATTAATGAAACGTAGACCCTTATGAAACTTATACTGACAGAATTAGAAAAGAGAAGAAATAAAATCAAAATTAAAACAAGTATAACTGATTTATTTGTCTTTGGACCTAATGTGAATTCTAATACCAGCTTTGATCCCCCCCCCCTTTTTTTTTTTTTTTTCGTTTACCGTTTATCATAGCGGAAGTCGTAATAAACGCTTAAAAGTTTTAGTTTGTGTTTGAAGATCATTCGCGTATCTGTGTCACATGAATGTTTGATGTTATAGACAATGTAAGAAAACAGAACGTTCTGCTTGAATTTTTTTTACAACTCGAGTGCTTGATTTTACCACATCATGAGATGTTCGTTGCAATTTTATTTTATTATTATTATTATCATTATTATTTATTTTTTTTACAGTGTAATGAATACTCATTTTCAGTACGTCTTATTTTGAATTCAGTTTCGAAGTGTAATCTTGCAATTGCCATTTTCTTAAAATTTATATTTTTCATTGAACGTAAGGAACAATTTATCCTTATAATTTTTTAGTTTTTATTACTTAAGAGGCTTCTCCATTTATTCTCCCCAGAAGCCAGAGCCAATATTATTCTATGGAGAATTTTGTCTCATTATAACTCATTAACTAATATATATTTTTAAATTCCGCTTTCCTATTCGGAAACTACACAACTATTAAACAATTTTCTATAATTTATTTTTGAAAATTTTAATATTTCACTTTGAGATTGTAAAATGCAAATTTTCACAATGTGATTTTTTTTTTTTTTTCCTTTTTCAGCTTAAAAATAAAATCATAAAAAAAAAAAAAAAAAAAAAAAAAAAATCAATTTTTTAAAAGCGATTAATTGTTTAATAAGAAGGAATTTTCAAAAAGTTAAAACGAAATTTAAATATATGTATTAGTTAATGAATTATAATGGGGTAAAATTTCCCATAGAATAACATTAGCTTCTGCTTTTAGAGGCGATAAATAAAGAGGCCCCTTAATTGTTTATTTACATATTGAATACTTGAAACGTGTTTTCTTTTTATGGTACATTTATTATTACATTATAAGAGGACGAATAGTGAAAGAATTATTGCGAAAATAGAAAAATAATATTAAGAAAAATCTTAAAACGTATCCGTCTATCATAGTATTGTATCAATGGGCAATTTAGAAATATTAATGTTAGTGAAAATCTATATATCACACTAATAACAGTTCGTAACATTTCTCAGTCCGAATTTCTAGCGATCATCATTAATCTTTCTACATTTCTATTGAAGGATTTGCGTTCGTAAGGTAAACATTTCTTAGAATATTCTTAGAATAATCTTTCACATATATTTCAAAAGTCCTCATTGTTGGAATCTATTGCTGTAGTATATCATGCTGTTCTCGTTAGTTTTTATTCCGTGACACAACTCTATGCGATTTTTTTTTTTTTTTATCTTCAAGTGATTTTGAATGAATACTCAATATTTATTGTGTACATTTTTTTCAGTTTTTTTTTTTTTTTTTTTTTTTTTTTTTTTTTTTTTCAGTACCGATTATTGTTTTCGACAATATACAAAATATAATAAAAATATTTCAGTGTTTTCTTTTTAATATATAGTTTTAATGTGAAACCTTAAAATGATACATAATCTTAATCATTAACTCATTTTTGTTATATTTAAGAAATTGTTTAATATTTAACATTACTAGCTGGAACCCGTCGAATTCAACGATCACTTTATTGACCGTAATGTTTCAAAAACCGTCGCATCATTATTTAAATGCATTTCATGTTAAAACATCTAATATAATTTACGACATTTTACTTAAAAAAAGAAAGTCGATAAAATGCTTATAAATCGAAATACTATGTATGACATCACTTTCTACAAAGTACTCTCAATGTGACGTGGAACTGACTTCAAATAAACAGATGCTATCTTTTATTTTCTATTTCGTTTAATACTAAGACTATATGTTAGCTGACCCGTCCGGCGTTGCCCGGGCCCATGATACCTTAAATGAACCTTAAATTTGTATTATTTTATACCTTTAACTCGATTTTGTTTGAATTTATATTTTTAAATGAAAGCATCACGAAAAAAATAATCGTCTGTAACAAAACAATTACCTCGATCCGAACGAAACTCTGCTTTGTGACCTCGGTGCTTGTAGCAGTACATACACGGCGCTAACAACATAAAACAATTCCCCAAAATTAACCTGGAACCGAACGAACCAGCCCGGCAGTGCCTGGGCCTCTGATAATAACCTTAAATGAACCTTAAATTTGTTAGATTTTATATCTTTAACTCGAATTTGTTTGAAATTCTATTTTTTAATAAAAGCATTGCGAAAAAAAATAATCAGCTGTAACAAAAAATAATTACCTCGAACCGAACGAAACTCTGCCTTGTGACCCCGGTGCCTGCGGCAGTGCATACGCGGGCCGCTAACAACATGAAAAAAAATTCCCAAAAATTAACCTGGAACCGAACGAACCCGCCCGGCAATGCCCGGGCCCTTGATAATAAGCTTAAATGAACCTTAAATTTGTATGGTTTTATATCTTTAACTCGATTTTCTTTGAATTTCTATTTATAAATGAAAACATCACAAAATAAATAATCATCTGTAACAAAAAAAAAAAATTACCTTAAACAGAACGGAACTTGGGTTCGTGACCCAGTGCCTGCGGCACGTATATGCAGGCCGCTAATAACATGGAAAAATTCTCAAAAATTAACCTTGAACCGAACAAACATCTGACTCGTGTTACCGCTGCCTGTGGCAGTAGCACCGTATAGCACGCATGTTACGCACACGCTGTAAAATCCACTTTCCTCCACCGGGGAGTGCAGTATGTTGTACACGAATATCACCAATCGCCTTGAATTCCCAAGACCTTTCAAATAAGGTGTCACACGGTGGTGTCAACTGCAAAATCCTTTAGTTACACTTTCCACTGCCAGGGGGCGCAGCGTATTCTATACATAAACACCAACGGTCAGGAAATATCAAGACCTTTAAAATAAGTTGTAACATGATAGGGTCTACTGCAAAATCATCTAGTTTCATTTTTAACCACCAGGGGCGCCCTATATTGTATACAAACATCCCCAATCAACATGAAATTTCAAGACCTCTATCAACAATCGCCTTGAATTTCCAAGATCTTTCAAATAAAGTGTCACATGGTGGTGTCAACTGCAAAATCCTTTAGTTACACTTTCCCCTGCCAGGGGCGCAGCGTATTCTATACATAAACACCAACGGTCAGGAAATATCAAGACCTTTAAAATAAGTTGTAACATGATAGGGTCTACTGCAAAATCATCTAGTTTCATTTTTAACCACCAGGGGGCGCACTATATTGTATACAATCATCCCCAATCAGTATGAAATTTCAAGACCTCTATCAACAATCGCCTTGAATTTCCAAGATCTTTCAAATAAAGTGTCACATGGTAGTGTCAACTGCAAAATCCTTTAGTTGCACTTTCCACCACCAGGGGGCACAGCATGTTCTGTACGAAGATCACCAACCGTCAGGAAATACCAAGACCTTTAAAATAAGGTGCAACATGATATGGTATACAGCAAAATCACTTAGTTCCATTTTTCACCACCAGGGGTCGCACTATGCTGTATACAAACATCCCCAATCGACATGAAATTTCAAGACCTTTAAAATGAGGTGCTACATGTGTGGGTCTAGAACGGATTTCCTTCTCAAACTAATTTCTCCCCTTTCCCCTCCCCTCCCCTCCAAATCTACTTTCCCCCTTTTTCCCCCCTTTAAAATCGAAAATTCCAATTTCGCAGATATTGATTTTTTAGTATTCGACTCTAGTCCCCATATATACAATTTCTTCACCGTGAAGTTATTTGAAGCTTAGTTAAGCTCGTAAACGTGTTCTTAACCCAAACGGCCGGGGGAGAAACGGTTTCCCCCCGGGGGGGGAAACCGTTCTACTTATTTTTATTTTTCTCTTCTCATAGCACATCTACAGACCAAGACCTTTTTCTAGACACCTCAACCAAATTTTTACACCAAGTAGTTCTCTCAATATAGTGGAGACAGACAAAAACATGTTTCAAATTAATATATAGATAATAACACTTTGTAATCGGTTATTAATAATATTCTGTCTCAAATTGGATGTTGTGCTTTCTTCCAATACATATAAATATATAAATATATAAATATAATATATATATATATATATATATATATATATATACTATTTTATATAAAAGTAAAATTGTTTGACAACTAAGAATATCTCAAAAATTGTGCATAAGTGATCGTAAACCAATATTAGAAATGTGAGTGAAAAGATGTAAGTGTACCTTTGCTTTATCATTAAACTAATATACTGAATTTGGACCGAATATTTATAATGTATGTTCGTTTCAACTTATCTTTGCTATCTTTAGCTTTGTGAACAAAGTAAATTATAAAACACGAGTAGTTTTAGAAGTTTGTAAGAATGCTTACTCGTCAACTGTCCAACAGAATGATCATGTAAATTTTCAAATGTTGTAATTTTGAAGTAAACTCCATACATTTTGGTTAAGAAACTAAATTTTGTTATTTAGAATTTGTATTTTTTTTTTTTTTTTTTTTTTTTTTTTTACTCTATTGGTTATTGTTACTCCATTTTTTAATCTATATTTTAACATTTCCATAACACCTCAACTGCATCATAAATATAATATTTTGCATTTTCAGTATAATTTCTGTCTTTTAATTTTCAATTAAATGTAATAACTGCTTATTTTAGGTTGACTTTGTTGTAATGTTAAAAGATTTTTAATGCGGAGTACTCTTGAAGATGTAAAGAAAAGTTTAAAAAAAGTGTACAAGATTTATGAAATTTTTCCCTATTGGATATTTACACTCTCTCTTAATTATATGTATATGTGTATAGTTGAATAATAATACACTTGTCCAAACTATGAAGCATGTATAGTTGACTACTGTGTCAAAACTACATAGACAACATAAAAATATAACGAATATTTCTGTACTAATAAGTATAAAGGATTTAAGTCCATATTCTTGAATTTTCAGGCGACGAAAAATAAAGTTAAACTAACTAAAAACTAATCAGAAGAATCGATTAGGAAAAAGGGATTAGGTTCACTGTAAACGTAAACGTTTTAAATTCAGTTTAAAAAGTGACTTAAATGGATGGTCATTTTTTAAGCGAAAAAAAAATGTCTTACCTTTTAAGACTCCTTTTTGCATCACAAATTAAGATATTGCAAGTGTCTTAAAACGCCGCCATTTTTAGGTTCAAAAATACCGCCATGTTAGGCTTAAAAATACACTACCGTTTTTAAGCCTTTTTAATAAATATATAAATAAATAAATATGGCGTGCGATTATGTTTTTCTGTTAAAAATATATTTTAGAATTGTTTAGAGCATTAATGAAATATTTATGTAAAAAAAGAAAAAAAAAGTCCCATTTTCCGGCGTTGGGATTCGAACTCACACTGTCTAAGGAAACCGAAACCTCGAGCCATGGGTCGTCGTAGTAAAGCATTTACCAATCACGCTACCGTCGAATACAGAAACCAGAGTTTTTATTATAAAATATTCTGCAGTATTCGAGAAACTAATTTTTTTCCATCAAACTATTGATAGTATGGTATCTTAAACTTAATAAATATTATTATCTTAAATTTCCTATTTAGATGACCAGAATTTTTTAATAATGCAAAACAAGTATGTGAAGGTTTCATCCCTCGATGATAACGATTTCTTTCCTTAAAGTGATATTTAAATAAAACCGAACTGTAATCATGAATGCAGAAAAAAATGTAGTTTTACATTTAAATGCAGGTGAATTTGTGAAAGAAAAAAGTTTTTAAATGAGTAATAATCAGAAGAAAGAAAGAAAAAAAAATGCACAAATTATTCATGATTGTTCAGTTATAAATTCGCTTTCTTCTCTACAAATTACTTGTTACATCCGTCTTCACACTTTTTCTTTTAATATAAGAAAGCTTTAAAGACAACGATTTTTTTTTTTTTTTTTGAACAAAATAAGCTTTGTGTCTAAATATGTTGTTTATGAATTGTGTTAAAGATAATAGCATGCAAATATCATTCATATCCCTAGAGTATTATTCCATAAAAATTTAATTTCATAAAGCTACCATAATTTAAGTAGTTTAACTGCTTATTATATAAAATAATATATATATATATATATATTTAAATCATTAATTTTATATTTGAAACATTTCCTTTATTTGTGTTAAAACTTATTTAAAGAAAATATGAATAAAAATTTAGTTGAGAAAAATAAACATTGTACACATACGTTATATTCATATAATATTAATCAAATATTAATATAATAAATTTCTGCAGTAAGGATATTTATTCTAAAGAGAGGAACACGTTTGATTACTTAGCAGGGTACAGAATAAATGTCCAACTATCTGAACGCATCTATGTACAATAATCTACATTTTCTTTATCGGAATCACCTGGTTATTTTTGATAAAATTCGATTTATATTTCAATCTCCATGCTAATTTTATACTAATTACAAAGCAATAACCCTCAAAATACACGTTTATACAATATTTTGAACTATTCTCCCGTATTAAAGAATCTAAACTTTCGAAACATTTGCGGAATTTTCAAATTGGAATATTTATAATGTCTGATGTTAATTGTCTGTAAAATTTTAAAAGTGGCCTGAGATTTGTACAATGAAGTATTCCTAATCCTGGATGTTTATGAGAAATTTTGCCTTCCTAAAAAAAATAGCACAAAATATTTAGGATTTTTAAAAAAAAATAATGTACTCTCAGTGGATATTGATTATTCTAGCATCTGATGACGTTTTAGCTATTCCGATATCCTTATGACAAAAACATTGCATTTAATAAAATTATCATATTCTTTCATAGTACAAACATTGTAAATTTCCAATAACGAACGAAGATTTCAAATTAGAATGCGGAAAATCAAAAGGATTTGTCCATATCATAAATACATTATTTTAAATCTTGTTCGACTGCGTTATGATTATTTGTCTTTGAGAGAATGCATACATAGACTAACAAACTAACAATATATATTAAAAATGCATTAACAAACTGATTGACCTACTGCCAGACATCATACACATTTTGTGATTTTTTGAATTCCGTAGACTGCGAATACGTTTGAAACCGTCAACGAAATTTCAAAACGTGTAAAAACGTCAAAAACCAAAGTCGAAATACTTCACGAATACCAAAGATGCAATAACTATAGTGTGATCGGCGATTAAAAAACATTTTTAAATTTAAGTTATATTCAGTATATTTTCATTCATCTATCTGTATCACACATTTATATATATATTTAAGTACATTAAAAAATCTTAATTACAAAAAATAAAACTAATTTACTCTAAAAAATGAAATAAATTTTTACTAAAGAAAATTACTTCAGGCGTTATATATATATATATATATATATATATATATATATATATATATATATCATACTTTACTATTCGCGAAGAAAGTTATGCAAGGACATTAATTATTTTCTGTTTAAATATTTATGAATTCCACTTTAGGAAAACAATCATGGTTTAAAATTGTGATGAATGAGGTGCTGCCATTTACACTTAAAACTTTCACGTCTCTAGTGACAAAAGAAAAAGCTTTTTGAAGTTTTCAAGCATTTTAATTATTTAATAATGTCAAAATATATATTTTTTTTTCTTTTCACACTGTAAATGACAAGAGGTTTTATAAACATGTTAGTCAATCATATACTTTTAATGTCACGCAAGTGTATTTTTAGAAAATAATTTTTGCAATAGGCCGTTATGTAATGCAATGTTTGATATTAGTTTTCTTTCATATTATAAATCATTTTTAATAAAATGGAAGTTGATAAAAATATCAAGAAAAAACTAAAAGAAAATATTGAATTTATGTGTAAACAGATGTATATATATTATATACGTATGTGCTTGTCGTTTTCTTTGTGTGTGTGTGTGTGTGCATTGTGAGTATGTGTATGAGTGATATAAAACAGTTCTACTATTTAATCTATATGCACAGAGTACGTTTCATTAACCTGTATATAATAATGGACAATCATTTACAGGGTGACAAGAAATAACTTGGACACACATGATACATTATAACTTTAATGCTAATGAAAATATTACGACCAAACTTCAATAAATATGAATACATTATTTTGTCTATTATATTTACAAATTTTCAAAGAGCCTTTAGCCATAATACACAGCTTTAAATGTGTCACAAAATTTTCGGCTATGGGCCGCAACTCACTTACTGATATTTTATCCCATTCCTTGCATAAGAATTCCTTTAGGGATGCCAAAGTTTTATGAGATTTAGCACACACCCTTGTCTCCAAGATGAACCAAACAGAATAATCAATTGGCTTCAAATTTGGAGAATACGGTGGCCATTCTTGGGCTCCAACAAGTCAGGAAAATTTGTCTTGCACCAATCTTGAGTGTCTTTAGCTCTGTGTGGAGGTGCGGAATCAAGTTGGAAGGTCCATCTTTTGTTTCCAAAGAACTTTTCCAACCAAGGTAAGACAACACCTTCCAAAATGAGTTTGCGATAGTGGTAGTTACAGATATTTGGTTTGAAACTTCTTCCAAGTTATTTCTTGTCACCCTGTACTTTTAAAATACAAATGTATTGTAATATTACAGGTGCCATTTTATAAAATAAATTTTAGCGTAAAATATAATTAGTTTGAAAGCACCATTGTTTTAAAATATTACATTTGACACTGGGAAGAAATCTATTTATTTGAAATATTCGAATTACAAAACTTCGTAAGTTATTAAAAATTTACGAATCACTTAACAAGGCAGAGCAGAGTAAAATTTCACTTAAACGTGTGTTAAATGGAAAGTGTTTACTGTAAAAATATCAGACAAGTTTTAAAATATCAGATTTGGTGCCATAATGAACACTGGTAACTATACACATGCTAATTTTAAATTTTCACAAGTTATTGGAAAATTACAAATTTTTTAACATGGCAGAATAGGGCAAAATTTCACATAAAAGTCAATTTTTAGGGATATTTTCATCGTAAAATTGTCAGACTACTTTTGAAATATTACTTAGGATACTGGCGTGAGTATCATTGACTATGAATTTCCCAATATAAAAATTTCGTAAGATTTTGTAAATTTTCGAATTTCTTAACATAGCAGAATAGGGCGAAATTTCGCATAAACGTCAATCTTGAGGGATATATTCATCGTAAAGATGTCGGACCACTTTTGAAATATTTTTTAAGAAACTTGCAGGAATATCATAGACTATGATTTTTCCAATAAAAAAAAATTGTAAGTTATTTGGAATGTACGATTTACTTAAAATGGCAGAATTGGGTAAAAGTGAGCATAAACGTCTGTTTTGAGGATAATAAATATATTTGACAACTTCAGAATAGCATTTATGATACTTGTTTGAACGTAATTGACTACAAATATTCTAAGAAAAAAATTTCGTAAGTTATTCATAATGTAAGATTTTATCAACAAATCAAAATTGAAAAATTTTGAGAATATACATTCATTGGAGATAGAACACGAAAACTAAACTATGAAACTGACTCGAATAAAACAAATTAATTGATTAGAATAAGGTAAGTTGAAATGAACGGTGGATAACCCATTAAACGGGGATTTCATTCTGCCACTGTGACAAGCATTTAGTCAAATACATTTCTCTTAACATGATAATCATGTTTAGTGTATGCCCTGTACTAGAAATATATGAGAAAATATATATGATGGGTAACTGAGCAGAGTTCACTTATGCCAACTAGTTTTTTCAGTTGCGTCATGATATCTCAAAACACAGACAATCTTTATTTAGAAATGGTCTTAAAAATGAGTTTTTTTTTTTTTTTTTTTTTTTTTTTTTTATCTATAAATGCACGTAAATGCATATAATAAATCAAAATATTGCTGCACATAAATTATTACTATGTTAATATTACTTTGCAGAATGTTAAATATTTTGAGCCGTATTCGCAATAAAATGTCAAACAAAACCTCTGCATTGGAAATAATTGAACATATTTTTATGTTCAGTTTATTGATTTTCAAATATCCAATAACCAATATTTTACAGTTCTTCTGTAAAAGAGATTCAGTTTTATTGATATCATTTCTATTTTTCAATGCAGTACACTATGATAATACATGGTAGCTCGTCAGATATTTTTTGAGTTATGTATTCCAATAAATCAAAGTCGATACGACTGTTTTATGCCAGTTTTTTTTTTTTTTCTTTAATCTAGGTATATATAAAATGCAAGTAAATTTATTGTATCTCGTGAGATATATTTTAGTTTTATATATGAATAAATCCATTTTTTGCTTAATTGATAATGAATGAATATATTTTATGACATTATTATTAAATAAATATTAACTAATGTTGTTAACTTATAGAAACGTTGAATACATTTCCCTTTAAAGGAAATAAGTCGCATAAATTCAACGAATGTTTACTGAAATAGAAAGAATGAACTCATCTAATAATGTATTTATATATTTTTTTCTGTTAAAAAGTGAATAACAAAACAAAAAATATTTTTTTTTGATTTATTATTCTTTCAAAATAAATTTTATTGCATAAATTTAATTACATTACTGAAGCTTAATCATTTGATTTTTTGCTATAATGCTATAAGCTGTAATTCAAATTCTTAACATAATTTGTTTTCGATGACGATTCATCATTCAGTGAGAGTTTCTTTAATTCAATTAATAATACAATTGAAGTGAATAATCGTAGTTAAATGAAAAAAAAAAAAAAAAAAAAAAAAAAAATCATAAGTATAAAATATTTCGAATTAATATAAAATAATTGAAGTTTTAAAATTCTTTTTTCAGAATACTAGAAATATATTTCAAGTAAATTCATATTTACATACATAATTTCGCTTAAATAAAACTTACATATTCTATTTCATTTCAAATACAACACAATATGGAGTCAAGATAATTGCTTCTTTTCATCCTTTTAATATCAATATATATTTCAGTTATTGTTACCAGTTGTGTATCTCCAAATATTTATAAAAACAATCGATTGAGGCAAAGTAATATATAATTACGTATTAATTTTATTTTTAAAAATAATAAATCATATAATAGATTAAAACATAAATTTTGTCAAAATAGTTCATTGTACTACAAAATATTTATAATGATAATAACAATAATTACTATTATTTTACTACTAATAAAAATATAAATACATATCTATTTATAATTTTATTTTATTTAACAAGTGCCACATACAAATTAATGCATATGCTATTTGTATACGAGATCTCCAGTATTTTTCAATAATAAAAGCAAACGAATTAGTTCAAAAAACACGATGAAATGTTCAGCTGTCAAAGTTTAATAAGAGTTATACAGAGTACAGTCTAGGATATCGAAAATAGATGAGGTCTTCATTAATTTCCGCCGATTTCGTGTCTTTACAAGTCTACGCGACTTCCTATTCAAAGTTAATTTAGAAAGTCATATTCGTCAAACGCCTTCAAAAATGGAATAAAAATGCCCTTGGAGGTCTCAAGGCCATTAAGGCATCTTTCTTAGTAAGTATGTGAAGTAGCCGTGGCTACTTCAGCTGTCTCCATTACGATAAATGTTCAGTTGAGAGCCAATCAGAAGACCTTTAGTTATAAAACACAAACTTTTATTTCACTAGAATGAGGGGCTCGGGATTTCCAAAGTAACTCACAAGTATTTTAACTTAAATAATTTAGATCTATTATAAAGAAATAATGCTTGCCACTTGAAGCTTAGAAAATATATTCCGATGAGTTGAACCGACTGCGATAAAGAATTATTTTCCCGTTGAGATAATCCTCGAGGCGTAAATTAACACAACTCCTTTATTCAATTCTAAAATCAGACTTCGACACTTACCACCGCAACTGATCAACGCTCGGTCTAATTCCGCAATACTAGAATATAACCTTCGCTACAGCACGTTTAATCTGCACACACTACGATATCTCGTAATACCCACTACTCCATACACCACACTTCATGATGCAACTATCACGCTATTTAAAGTTCTCCAAAATAGACAACATCATTTACTTCATTTAACCAGCTACTTCTTTAAAACTAACCATATTCAACCATCTTTCACAATCTGCGAAGGTTAAATCTACAGTCAATTTCAGTTAAATAATTTAACTAAATTGTTCTTGAAAAATATTTTGTTTTAAAATTTTATTTAATTGAAGCAATTAATTATCAACTTAAAGACAAATCCTTTACCTTATAACCAATTTATGATTAATAATGTCAAATAAATAAAACAAATGCTTAATGTCGGAAAATGGCCCTTTCATAAACGTGTCTAATTATGAAATGACTTAATTAGAAACAAACGCACACATATATTATTGCGTGCTCGGTGTTCGTGAATTGTCCGTTAATAAATGAACGTCCTTGCAGATGCATGAAAGTTACTTACAGAAGACTGCAGGTATGATATACAAGATTCTACATCAGTTTAACCAGAAAACTCGGTTTAAATAACAGCTGACAGCATAAACTGTACCGTAGCATTAACACACATCAATAGGCTGTAATCAATAGCAGAGACTCAGTTAGCGAGAGCTCTTTACACATAAGAAAAAACTGGAGTTCTAGTGACTGCCGGCTACCGCCAGTAATCATTATACGTCATGTTGGATATCATCTGCTTCAAGTAAAGTTTTATGTATTTCGAATGTTCCATTGAATTAAGTCTATTTCTAAGAATTATTCTATAATGGCGTGAAACATTAATCCTGTGAATAATGGATGAAATATCGAATGCTTTGTCTATAAGTGATAGCAAAACAATTTCTTATCGCGTTTCAACTTAATAAAATTTTATTTAATATTAATTTACATTGAAAAAAAAAAAAAAAAAAAAACTCTGTCAAAGTTGTTAATGCTTAATTTTTATATAAAAGTATAAAAATAAATCCATTTTTTTATTTATTATATAAAAGGTAATTTGTATAATTTCATATATAACATACAGGCAAATGTTACAAAAATTATAATTATTCAGCATAAAATATTAAAAATTAATAAAAAAAAAAAAAAAAAAAAAAAAAAAAAAAAATACGTGTGGCAATCGAGGACTGCCGCGGTAAAGCTATTGCATAGCATTTTTTATCAACTTATGCAATTATAATTATTTATTTATTTTATTTATGCAGTATTTTTTTTTCTTTGATATTAATTCAAGTTACACTTTTTGAGCGTGGTGACCGATAAGAAAAGAAATTTTTTTCTTTTATTGAATAAATGAGAATATATCCACAATGAGAATATATCAAAAATATCCGCAATCGATTTGTAGGTATCGAAAACCTCGATGTACCAAATTTGAATGATATAACTCTATTTTTTGAGAAAAGGTATTTTAATAGGTTTTTAAAGGCCTGCAAGTCGAATGGGGATATTCAAGTTTTTTCTTTGACATAATTTCAAGTTACACTTTTTGAGCGTGGTGACCGATAAGAAAACAAATTTTAATAGAGAAAAGGTATTTAATAGGTTTTAAAGGCCTGCAAGTCGAATGGGGATATTCAAGCTTTTTCTTTGATATTAATTCAAGTTACACTTTTTGAGCGTGGTGACCGATAAGAAAACAAATTGTAATAGAGAAAAGGTATTTAATAGGTTTTAAAGGCCTGCAAGTCGAATGGGGATATTCAAGTTTTTTCTTTGATATTAATTCAAGTTACATTTTTTGAGCGTGATGACCGATAAGAAAACAAATTTTAATAGAGAAAAGGTATTTAATAGGTTTTAAAGGCCTGCAAGTCGAATGGGGATATTCAAGTTTTTTCTTTGATATTAATTCAAGTTACATTTTTTGAGCGTGATGACCGATAAGAAAACAAATTTTAATAGAGAAAAGGTATTTAATAGGTTTTAAAGGCCTGCAAGTCGAATGGGGATATTCAAGTTTTTTCTTTGATATTAATTCAAGTTACACTTTCTGAGCGTGGTGACCGATAAGAAAACGAATTTTAATAGAGAAAAGGTATTTAATAGGTTTTAAAGGCCTGCAAGTCGAATGGGGATATTCAAGTTTTTTCTTTGATATTAATTCAAGTTACACTTTTTGAGCGTGGTGACCGATAAGAAAACAAATTTTAATAGAGAAAAGTTATTTAATAGGTTTTAAAGGCCTGCAAGTCGAATGTGGACATTCAAGTTTTTTCTTTGATATTAATGAATAAGATAACAATAATGATAAGAAAACAAATTTTAATAGAGAAAAGGTATTTTAATAGGTTTAAAAGGCCTGCAAGTCGAATGGGGATATTCAAGTTTTTTCTTTGATATTAATTCAAGTTACACTTTTTGAGCGTGGTGACCGATAAGAAAACAAATTTTAATAGAGAAAAGGTATTTAATAGGTTTTATAGGCCTGCAAGTCGAATGGGGATATTCAAGTTTTTTCTTTGATATTAATTCAAGTTTTACATTTTGAGCGTGGTGACCGATATAAAACAAATTTTAATAGAGAAAAGGTATTTAATAGGTTTTAAAGGCCTGCAAGTCGAATGGGGATATTCAAGGTTTTTCTTTGATATTAATGAATAAGATAACAATAATGATAAGAAAACAAATTTTAATAGAGAAAAGGTATTTAATAGGTTTTAAAGGCCTGCAAGTCGAATGGGGATATTCAAGTTTTTTCTTTGATATTAATTCAAGTTACACTTTTTGAGCGTGGTGACCGATAAGAAAACAAATTTTAATAGAGAAAAGTTATTTAATAGGTTTTAAAGGCCTGCAAGTCGAATGGGGACATTCAAGTTTTTTCTTTGATATTAATGAATAAGATAACAATAATGATAAGATAACAATAATGATAAGAAAACAAATTTTAATAGAGAAAAGGTATTTGAATAGGTTTTAAAGGCCTGCAAGTCGAATGGGGATATTCAAGTTTTTTCTTTGATATTAATTCAAGTTACACTTTTTGAGCGTGGTGACCGATAAGAAAACAAATTTTAATAGAGAAAAGGTAATTAATAGGTTTTAAAGGCCTGCAAGTCGAATGGGGATATTCAAGTTTTTTCTTTGATATTAATTCAAGTTTTACTTTTTGAGCGTGGTGACCGATATAAAACAAATTTTTATAGAGAAAAGGTATTTAATAGGTTTTAAAGGCCTGCAAGTCGAATGGGGATATTCAAGTTTTTTCTTTGATATTAATTCAAGTTTTACTTTTTGAGCGTGGTGACCGATATAAAACAAATTTTTATAGAGAAAAGGTATTTAATAGGTTTTAAAGGCCTGCAAGTCGAATGGGGATATTCAAGGTTTTTCTTTGATATTAATGAATAAGATAACAATAATGATAAGAAAACAAATTTTAATAGAGAAAAGGTATTTAATAGGTTTTAAAGGCCTGCAAGTCGAATGGGGATATTCAAGTTTTTTCTTTGATATTAATTCAAGTTATATTTTTTGAGCGTGGTGACCGATAAGAAAACAAATTTTAATAGAGAAAAGGTATTTTAATAGGTTTTAAAAGCCTGCACGTCGAATGGGGATGTTCAAGTTTTGTCTTTGATATTAATTCAAGTTACCTTTTTTGAGCGTGGTGACCGACAAGAAAACAAATTTTAATAGAGAAAAGGTATTTAATAGGTTTTAAAGGCCTGCAAGTCGAATGGGGATATTCAAGTTTTTTCTATGATATTAATTCAAGTTACACCTTTTGAGCGTGATGACCGATAAGAAAACAAATTTTAATAGAGAAAAGGTATTTAATAGGTTTTAAAGTCCTGCAAGTTGAATGGGGATATTCAAGTTTTATCTGATCTATTTTATACAATTTTACGCGTACAGCTATTCACTGTTGTACATAGATGATAGATACCTATACACCTATATACTTTCTCACAAACAGCTGCTTACGTATTCGTCCGATTTCGGAGCAGCTCGTCTTGATCTGTGCGAGCTTCGTACAGCCGAAGTCTACCGAAGTCTGCCGAACTGTGTTAGGTTTTTTTTTTCGTTACGGAATTTTTTGATTCGGTCGCCGCGCTCAAAGCCCGCGATAAAAGCTATACAATAGCTTAAAAATTAAAAACATTAATTATTTTTAAAATTAGGAGTTAAATTTTTTAATGTAAACAGTTTAATTTACATTAACAGCTACATGCAAATAAGGAGAGTTTTTTTTTTCTTAAAGACATTGAGTTGAAATATCAATTACACAGGTCTGCAAACTTTTTGTTTTTCAAAATTAATAATTGCAGTCCAGTTTTACGTAGAAAAAATCATGTGTGGTATATTTGTTTTTGTAATGAAACAAGAAATAAATTAATATATTGCAATTTGATTTTATAATTCGACTGTAGATTAACACTAAAATCTTCACAGCATTCAAAATTCTATGGTATGCTGCATTTTGTCAAGTTGTTACTATTTAGTCGCAGTGAAATTTTATTTACGTGTATTTTATTTTATTTTATTTATTTATTTTATTTTGTTTTTTTAGTTGTGTCATGCTATCTCAAAATACAGACAATTTTTATCTAAGAATGTTCTAAAGGTTTTTATTATTACTTAAAAAGATAAATAAATAAATAAATAAATCACTGAAAAACTTTTAAATCACTGACATCCATGCAAATATCATGATAAGAATTACATATTTTAAGCATTTCCAACATTTATCGCTGATATAAATACACGTAAACACATATAAGCTATCAAAATTGTGCAAGCGCATAAATTATTACTATTTTAATATTACTTTTCAAATTTTGTAAATATTTTTAACAATATTTGTAATAAAATGTCAAACAAAACCTATGCATTGCAAATAATTGAACATATTTTTATGTTCAGTTCATTGATTTTCAAATATCCAATAACCAATATTCTACAGTTCTTTTGTAAAAGAGATTCAATTTTATTGATATCATTTCTATTTTTGAATGCAGTACACTATGATAATACATGGTAGCTTTCCAGATATTTTTTGAACTATATATTCCAATAAATCAAAGTTGATACGACTTTTTTATGTTTCTGTTTTATGACAGATATATATATATATATATATATATATATATATAATCTAGGTAAATATAAAATGTAAGTAAATTTATTGCATCTCGTGAGACATGTTTTAATTTTATACATGAATAGATCCATTTTTTGCTTAATTGATAATGATTGATTATATTTCATGACATTAAAAATAAATAGCTCTTTACTAATGCTGTTAACTTATAGAAACGTTGAATACATTTTTATTTAAAGGAAATTAGACGCAATGAATATTTACTGAAATAGAGAAAATGAAGTCAAACAATAATATATTGATTTATTGTTTCTGTTAAAGAGTGAATAATGAAAGAAGAAATATTTTTGATATATTAGTCTATTAAAATAAAATTTTATTGCATAAATTTAATTACATTACTGTAGTTTAATCATTTTGATTTTTTGTTATCATGATATAAACTGTAATTCAAATTTTTAAGATAATTTGTATTCGATGACTATTCATCATTTAGTGAGAGATTCTTTAATTCAAGAAATAATATAATTGAGGTAAATAATCGCAATTAAATGAAAAACAAAAACAAAAAAGCTTCCTTTTACAAGTAAGAAATATTTGGAATTAATATAAAGTCTTTGATGTTTTTAAAATATCTTTTTTCATATTTCTAGAAATAATATTTGAAATAAATTCATATTTACATGCATAATTTTGCTTAATATAAACTTAAATATTCTATTTTTTCTCAACTACAACCGAATATGGAGTCAGGACAATTACTTCATTTCATACCTTTAATATTAATATATATTTCAATTATTGTAACCAGATGTGTATCTCTAGATATTTATAAAAAGATTGAATTGAGGGAAAGCAATATACAATTTCGTATCAATTTTTATTTTTAAAAAATAATAAATCATTTAATAGAATAATGCCTAAATTTGCAGAAAATATTGCACAACAAAATAATAATAATAATAACAATAACTATTATTAGTTTACTACTAATAAAAATATAAATACACATCTATTTGTAATTTTATTTTATTCAAGAAATACCACATACAAATTAACGCATATGCTATTTGCATACAAGATCTCCAGGTTTTTTCAATAATAAAAGCAAAACGAACTACTTCAAGGAACACGTTGAAATGTTCAGCTGTCAAGGTTTAATAAGAATCATACAGAGTACAGTACAGGGAATCGAAAATAGATGAGGTCTTCATTGATTTTCGCCAATTTCGTGTCTTTACAAGTCTACGCGGCTTTCTATTCAAAGTTAATTTTGGAAATCATATTCGTCAAACGCCTTCAAAAATGGAATGATAATGCCCTCTTAGGTGTCAAGGCCATTAAGGCTTTTTTCTTTAGTAAGTATGTGAAGTAACCGTGCCTGCTTCAGCTGTCTTCATTATGATAAATTTTCAGTTGACAGTCAATCAGAAAACTTTAGTTATAAAACACCAACTTTTAATTTACTAGAATGAGGGGTTCGGAATTTTCGAAGGAACTCACTAGTATTATAACTTAAATAATTTAGAACTGTTATAAAGAAATAATACTTACCACTTTAAGCTTCGAAAATATCTTCCAATGAGTTGATCCCTACGTATCCCTATTGCTTGTAGCAATGCTCAACCCGTGCGCATTGCTGCAGGCAATATAGAGACATCTGATGAGCATTTGGGTGCTTATTGGATGACAGTTTCGAAACGTAATGCATCTAAAAAGTTGAAATATTATATTTGAATCCCAGTTACATATGAAGAACACTATGCGTTCTATACATAATATTTCCTTTCACGTTATTTCCTACATTTTATTTGATTTATCCACTTGACCATAAAATTACAACATTTTCACGCCAAATATAGTATTACAATATGTTATGAACTCTACTTCTAATGAGACAACTAAGTTTTTTTATTATATATATTTTTCATTTTAAATACTATATGGTTAGTTAATAGCGTTTGGTTTATAGAAATATTAATAATAATAAATCTGAAAACGTCATAACGGTGCCTTTATTATAGCTCTCCTTGGAGACTTTTTCATAAAGAAAAAAAAAAAAAACTGATGTCTCTAACATAGCGGCAAAAATTTGAAAGTCAACATCGGGGTCTTTTATTAAAGCTTTCTTGCCAGGGGAAATATGAAAACTAAGTCAGCAAGCATGAATTTTATTTTAAAACTTTTCTTTGAATGATTAAGTTTAAGTATCATCAGCATTTCATCCCACAACTAATAATAGTTTGGCTCTGGTGAATTAAAATTTTAATTGGATGGTGATATTGATATACGACTTATACGTTTCAAATTTTAAAGGTAAATAAATAAAATAAATAAATAAATAATTGAACTGCGAAAATTTCGCATGGGTTTGCTTCTCTAAAAGTATATTAATTATTATTATTTTAATTTTAAAATCATAATAACATCACTTTTTCATGTGCATAAGCAAATCGAATTTTTAATAATAAACGTTTTTGGCAACAATTAAATTTAAAACAAATATTTGAATGGCTAATATTTAATCGATATAGGTTGACATTTTAATTAATATCTCCGAAACTAATTAAAATTTTTAAATTCTGTTTTCAGGAACGCCTCGGGAAAGCTCCTAAACATTCCTATGTCAATTTTAATACTTCTACGTTCAATAATGGCTAAACGTATGGAAGAACAGACATACATGCAGACAAACATTTTATTTTATTATTAAAAAAGATAAGGGATTTATTTAAACTTTTTTTTTTCTTGTGCCACAATTCAAACGATTTTTGTAGTATTATTACATTTGTCATTTAAATAAATATTAATAACGGCTATTATTATTATTATGAATTAAAAAAAAAGTTAAAAAAAGGAAGAATAAACGTATAAATAACTGGAAAATAAATGTAAGTTTCATTTGTACATCAAAAAACATAAAATGTTCTCTGGGGACTCCATTTTTAAGCCGGAAAATCATTAGTTGTTTCTGATTTCAGAGAAATTATAGAATATAATCGAAATTTACTTGTGGAATACAAATAGCCTTTTTAGAATGTATGACATATACAAAAAGCTCCAAATCAATAACTACGGAAATTGAGTAAGAGAACTAGTTAGCTTTCTAAACTTAAAAGAAAGGAATTTTTTAATTTATTTTTCAATGTACTTTCAATATATATATCATTAAAAATCTCTAATAATATATATATATATATATATATATATATATATGAAAGGATAAAATAAGCAAGATTTTAAATTAGTATTTAAATTAATATTAAGTGATATCTTAATAGTATTAGCTCAGAATAAATCTTAATTTTAAGAACAACTTTGTGAGAATTCTATTTTAGAGCCCCAGTAAAGTTAGTTTTTCAGCAAAACACGTCGTAACGTGGGAATCGGAGTTAGAAGAAGTTTCATAATCAAAATTATGCAACAGTCGAAATAAGCGGCAATGCATTGCGAAATACGAAATCCTGGATATCCGGGTCAACCAATAAAAGAATGTGGGTTGGATTTTAGCTCACGTAACTTCCAATAAGAATTCATATTAGGAGTTTGGCCTCGCCCTAAATTATCCGTATTTAAGCGGCAGCACCCGAAAATCGGCGGACTTTTTCATTGAAGTATTTGCTTAATTAGTTCACGTCCATAAACAGTTTAATTTAACGGTCCAAGGAGGGGATGGGTTCGCGGTTCCGCCGTTAGCGGGACGATTTCCGCCCGACTCGGCTACGGATCTGTACGTTAGCGTGCTCCGAATGATTTGACTGTTAATAAAGTGTAAAATGACTAATAGTCTTGAATAAACAACTGCATCATCAATTTTTGAGTATTAATTATTTGAGTGAACTCTCTTAATATGAAACGACTGGCATGAATCAGCTATTAAAAGACGATATAATACAATAAAGTCAACAAGGATGGTCCTGTAGGGGAAAACCAACAAGTCATCATGAAATAAGTGGTGATCAGCACCTTATATTGGTTTTAAATATTTGGATGGAACTGAAATGTCTTGGGATGTGACCTCCTGGGACCGGAACTTTTCCAAACCAACCGGGAATTTTTTCCAAAACCAACCGGGAATATTTTTCCAAAACCAGCCGGAAATTTGCAAAACCAGGCCGGACTTTTCTAAACCAAGCCGGACGATGTCAGAAAGAAACAGTGGCCTTAAAAAGCAAGCAACAGTAGTAACATCATCAGTAATCAAATGCTATTAGAATGAAAAAGATACGTGACTTACACCATTTTTGATTCTAGCTGTTCCGATTGCTCTCTCAAGAGCCGTGATATATAACAGATGGCCTCTTCGCTATGTGTCGCAAGCCTGCCACAAACACCTGCTTCTTTTATTTGTTAGTCCAGATGTTTGATTAAAGATTTTCTTTTCCCCCACCAAGTAAAAAGAGGATTTTTTTTTTGTTTGTTTTTGTTTTTCTCAGTGTAACAGGAATGGGTGAGTGATTATTTCATTTTATTTATAGTCAGGAAGATGCTTTTTTAATTAAACAGTTATTTTTATTGAAGTTATATTTATCTTAGGTTATTAATAAAAATTAATTATGTGCTCGAATATCCTTTATTAAATATTGTTTATTTTATGTTTTATTTTATGTTCGCGATATATTGTATGACTTGGATTGAAATTGATTAAAATAAATAAATAAAATAAATAGGTAAAATAATAATAAAAATAAATAAAAAATAAATAAATAAATAAGTGAATGGATGGATAAAATAAAATAAATTTTCATAAGTGCTTATTATATTTCATGTTAAAATATTTAAAAGTAAAATTGTCATAAATATTTATATGGAGAGTTATTTATTTATTTATTTTATTTATTTTTTTTTTTTCAGAAAGGAATTTTGTTGTGTGCTATTTATATTGAAGTCAATAAATTTGATTTATTTGTTTATTATATGTTATTTATGTTTATTTATTGTTAGGATTTATTGATATAACTGTGATACTATAGATAAAAAAAAGGCAGACTATTTATATTAATTGTGATTAAAAAAAAAAGAAGTTATGAGTGATAAATTGTTATTGGTGATATTTAACTTATTGAAATATTTATTTTAAAACTGTGATAATTAATAAATACCAAATTTAATTAGCAAAATTAAATAAAATACCAGTTAAAAAAAAAAAAAAAAAAAAAAAAAAAGAATTGTGAATAAAATTAAACATGTCCGAAAGTGATACCCCAACATGTTTATTGACACCCCCTAAGGGTACAGAGGAAAATTTACTTGTGGATACAAATTTAGAAAATGCCCTACTTAATGTGAGTAAACTGCCCTTCCCAAACACATTTGTAAAGACATTAAGTAGTGCAGATGGTGTAAAGAAATCTTTAAATATAAATAAATCTCCCACTGTAAGAGAGGACAATGTCCTCATTGCTTTTTGCCCTGAAAACGGCATGATGTGGACGTCCTGGCTAATGTATTTTGAAGCCTGGTGCGAGGAGAATGGAAAAGATTAGGTTTGGCGAGTCCGTAATATACAAAGATTTTTGAAGGGTAAAGCCCTCACAGTGTATATCAACAGTAGTTTAAACATGCTTCATTGGGAGGAGTTGGTTGAAATTTTTACAGAGGAATTCAAGACACCAGGTGAAACATCTTTAACAGATTTCTCGAGCATTTGCTTTAAGGCAGGTGAAAATGTCACAGAGTATTATCATAAAAACTCCAAGTAGGGCGAGCACTGGCCTAGAGACCAAATTTCTCATGGAAGGATTAACCGACGGATTGCCACTGACTTTAAGACAACTTGTTGTGGCTAATGCGCCAAAAACTGTAAATGAATGGAGGGATCTTGTCCACAAATTAAATAAACTGCAGATATCTGAAAAATCTGCTGATCCCCTTCCAAACAAGTTGCCAGGTCAATTTCAAAGGTTCACCTATCCACAAGACAGGGAAAATCGAAACCCAGTTCAATATGCTCCCCACCACAGCCCTGGAGTTACCGGTTTCCTTATGTGCAGAGACCACATATGGGATACCCTAATCAAAACAGACCAAATTGGACAAACAATACTCGACCCAATCTAAGAGGGCCTAGACCACATTTTTCAAACCCAAATACACACACTCACTTTCAAGGCACTTTGCCTCCTTTCCCGTGTAAACATTGTTCAAAACGCAACATTCCTAATGCTTTTCATTGGCATAGTGAATGCCCTTTTAGACAAGAAAATCCAACTCATGTCACAGAAGAGTCAACAGTGGTAGATAATAAAACAGAAGGAACAAATAACACCTATTGACAGTTTGCAGCGACCGGTTGCATTATATACAAGGATATCCAAAGAAAAAACAAGCAAACTAATCAAGGTGTTAAAAATCCAGAATCGTACTCTACCATTCCTTTAATCTTTGATACGGGCAGCAGCGTAAGCATTATTCCTCAACATTTTGTCCATAAATTTAAACTTCAAACGAAAAAAGTCTCACCATTACACGTCATTCAAACACAGGGGATGTTGACAATTCGAGAAAAATGTTACTTTAAATTACAAACTGGTAATATTACAAAAAATATAGAAATGTTTATATTAGATAATAACTTACCTAATGCTCTCCTTAGCTTATCACGTTGTCTGTTCCAGTTGAATATTGATTGTGCTAAAAAGCTGGTAAAACAAAATAATACCATTCTTCCATTGTTAAAAAAAATAACTAAATGTACACAAACTTTACATATAACTTCTGAAAGTGAAAATACCAATAGTCAAAGGAAAAATTTTAATATTCCAACAAACAATAGAGTAAGGGAGTTCAAGTACACTCAAGCCACTGAGAACCACATAAATCCTCAGTCTGCTAGAGAAGTAAAACTTCCTACTTTATTATCAAAATATGTCCAAATTTTTGCAAAATTTTTAATATGATGTTGGAAGAATTCATATGGAACCGCAAAGGATTCGTTTAACTTCCGATTTACCTATTTCACTCAGAGCATATAGAACTTCCCCTAAGGAAGAAGAGGAAATTAAAACCCAAATTCAAAATTTATTACAGGCCGGTATTATAAAAGAAAGATGTCCGCCTTATTCCGCACCTGTAACTTTGGTGTATAAACGGAAAGAAGGCAAAAAGACGCGATTATGTATCGACTTCCGTAAACTCAATTCAATCACTAAAACAGATGCTGAACCACTTCCCAGAATAGATACTTTGTTAGATAAACTAGCTAAAGCAAAAATTTTTTCCATTCTTGATTTGGCAAGTGGATATTGGCACATTCCTATTCACCCAAAAGAT
Source organism: Salticus scenicus (assembly GCA_963930645.1). Lineage (NCBI taxonomy): Eukaryota > Metazoa > Arthropoda > Arachnida > Araneae > Salticidae > Salticus > Salticus scenicus. Next base: position 54,335,766 of record OZ005656.1, on the reverse strand, counting down.
ACTGAAAAATTGGCCTTCGCTACAACTTTCGGATTACATGAGTGGAAATGCCTTCCCTTTGGGCTTAAAAATGCCCCTGCTCTCTTCAATCGAACCATTAGAAGGATTCTAAATAAATACAAAATAGACTTTGCCTGTAATTATTTTGATGATATAATTGTATTTTCACAGTCAGAAGATGAACACTTCCAACACCTACAGCAACTTTTTGATATATGTGTTAAAGAAAATTTAAAATTAAAACTATCAAATTGCAATTTTGTCAAAACAAAAATTAACTTCTTTGGATATGAAATAACTAATGGCCTAATTACCCCTGATAATCCAAACGTTGAAGTAATAAAAAAATTAAAACAGCCATAAAATGTCAAGGAATTACAGAAAGTTTTGGGATCAGTTAACGTTTATGCTAGATTTATTCCAAAATATGCCGAAACAAGAGCTCCTTTAAATAATTTATTAAAGAAAAATGTCCCCTATGTTTGAGACCAGAAATGTGAAAAATCCTTCCAAAAATTAAAAAATGCTGTTATAAGTAAACCTATTTTAAGACTTTATGATCCCAGAACTCCCTGTCTGTTATTTGTTGATGCCTCGAGTCATGGTGTGGGATGTGTTGTTAAACAGGCAGATGTGAATGGTACTTTACACCCAGTGGCATATCGTTCAAGAAATTTACGAGATTATGAAAAAAAATATGCAATTATGGAATTAGAATGTTTAGCAATTATTGATGCCTTAGATAACGTTTATCATTATTTACACGGTCAAAAGTTTGTCATACATACGGATCATGCGTCTCTCACTTGGTTAAAAAATGTTAAAAATTTAAGAGGAAGATTATTCCGCTGGTCCCTTAAACTTAGTATGTTTGACTATGAAATTAAATATAAAAAAAGATCAACAAATATTGAAGCTGATATGCTATCTAGATTGCCTGTTTTGGAAAATGTGTCACACCATGTACACCCCCTAGACTTAAATGAAATTAAAGAAAACCAGAAAAAAGAAAACATAGGTATTAACATTAAGAAAATTCTTGAAATTGAAGATGTATTTGTAATTAAAAAGAAAGGTTTGTATAAGGTAATAGTCCCGATGTCATTAAGATTACTCCTACAGAAAACCCACACTCAATTTGGACATCCAGGAATTTAAAAAATGATAAATTTAATTACACCACAGTATTATTGGCCTAATATTAATAAAGATATTGAAAGTTTTGTAAAACATTGTCATACCTGTCAAATAAATAAAAAATGCAGACAAAAACGGTTTGGTTCATTACAGGAAGTGCCGCCAACAGATAAACCTTTTGAATGTTTTTCTTTGGGCACTGTTGGTGTCCTGAACTACTATAATTCTACAAAAAAATATTTGCATTTGGTCGTGGACCATGCAACCCGTTATGTGTGGGGATTTCCATCAAAAAGCGTTAACACTGAAACTTATACAAACTTTTTTAAACAACTTTTTCAAATTCAAGTACCTAAAAAATTGTTAACAAATAGGAATACAGCATTCACGGCATCCCGTTTCAAAAAATTCCTTCGAATTTATGATACAAAACATTTGTTAACAAGTAGCCATCATCCCGAATGCAACGGGAAAGTCGAGCGCCTCAATCAGACTACTGTTACGCGTCTAAAATGTAAGGTTAACTCTTCTTCAAATAAAATTCCCTGGACTAAATTAATTGGTGAAGTTTTAAATCAATATAATTTAACACCTCACTCTGTAACTCAATTCCCACCTAGTTATTTATTATTAGGAGAATTACCATATGATCCATTATTAGTAAACAATAGTTACTATCCTTCAGTTGATGAAGCTAGAAAAATAGCAAAAGGAAAAACAATACAATATCATAAAAAAAAAAAAAAAAAATCCGATTTGATGCTCGATTTCTCCCTGTTAAATTTAAAGTTCGTGATGAAATTATTCATGAAGAATTCCAATATCCCAACACACGTAAGTTAAGTCCACCGTATTCAGGCCCTTACACAATTTTAAAACAAATATCTGAAGTTAATTTTGAAATAGACAATCCCAGTCCCCATTTTAAAAGAAAGTCAGAAATTGTTCATTCATGTAAGTTAAGATACTATGATAACCCTTAAAAATTCCAATTAAGTCATGAATAATTTTAGTTAGGGGTCAACTCCATGTCCCAAGTATTTTTTTTTTATTTATTATTCTCGTGATCTCCTGATCTTCACCACTGTAAAGTGATCAGAGAGCACGGGAAAAATGATTTGTTTTTGCCCTCTGTAGAAATTCACCAGTTTCCACCTTTATCCCAACTCACCTTTTTGGAAAGACTTGACTTCTAACAAGTTCAAATGTCAAGTTACCCACAAAACAATTTTTTTTTTTTTTTTGCTTGCCAATGGCTAACCAAACTATGTTGATACCAATGTAGTATTTTAAAACAATTAATTACTAAATAAAGTGATTAGTTGGTTTTATGTAAATAGTTTGTAAAAAGAAAATGTCTAGTGGTACTGGTATTCTTAGTATTAGTAGTATTATTAGAGTTGATTAAACACTATTGTGTTTATTAAATAGTTTTATGTGTCTGTTAAATGTTATATTTATGAAAAAATTATTTGTGTTAGTATGTAAATAAAGTTTCTAGAAATTGTTAAAAATGTACCATGATATAATGGTTTTTCATATACTTTATGTTTTATTAAAAGATCTTTGCATTATTAAAAAGATACACAAATAATGCCATTTATTTTTTTACAATGTACTGTTGAAGTTACAGTGTTATAATTATTGTTATACATGTTCTATATGGACTCATTACCCAAGATCAGACTTTTTACAACAATTATTTATTGTCAAAGATCTATGTTATTATTCAAGACAATCAAAAAATTTTATTGGCCAAAAGTAACTTTATATTTTATAGACTTTCCTCAACAAACTAGTTTGTAAGTAAGAAAGATATCTTGTCAAAAATGTTATGCCGGTAAACATGTTAGGTTATAATTTTTTTTTCGTACAGTATGTCATACGTTTTCATATATTATATTAAACTTTTCTTATGTTTGTAAACAGGTGCTGTAAACACTATTATATGTATCAGGCGAGCACGTCGACCAGTCCAACATACAAGTAAATAAATTAAAAAAGAAAAATTATTATTTTTTTTTTTATAAATAAAGGGAAAGGCCATAACTCCTACTTAAAAATGATTCCATAACAAAATATTTCTGACGAAATTTTCTAAAAAATAAAATTTTCCATTTTAAATAAAATTTTCCATTTTAAATAAATTTTTCAAAAAGTTAAGTTTTAAAATTTGTCAAATTTTCCATTTTAAGTTTAAATTTCTCCTGGAGTATCTTCTGTCTCTGGGTGACTTCCCGCATACTTGCAGGCAAGTATGGGGGAGCGTCGGCTTGGAGGGGGGGATATGAAAGGATAAAATAAGCAAGATTCTAAATTAGTATTTAAATTAATATTAAGTGATATCTTAGTAGTATTAGCTCAGAATAAATCTTAATTTTAAGAACAACTTTGTGAGAATTCTATTTTAGAGCCCCAGTAAAGTTAGTTTTTCAGCAAAACACGTCGTAACGCGGGAATCGGAGTTAGAAGAAGTTTCATAATCAAAATTATGCAACAGTCGAAATAAGCGGCAATGCATTGCGAAATACGAAATCCTGGATATCCGGGTCAACCAATAAAAGAATGTGGGTTGGATTTTAGCTCACTTAACTATCCAATAAGAATTCATATTAGGAGTTTGGCCTCGCCCTAAATTATCCATATTTAAGCGGCAGCACCCGAAAATCGGCGGACTTTTTCATGAAAGTATTTGCTTAATTAGTTCACGTCCATAAACAGTTTAATCTAGGAGGGGATGGGTTCGCGGTTCCGCCGTTAGCGGGACTATTTCCACCCGACTCGGCTACGGATCTGTACGTCAGCGTGCTCCGAATGATTTGACTATTAATAAAGTGTAAAATGACTAAGAGTCTTCAATAAACGACTGCATCATCAATTTTGGAGTATTAAGTATTTGAGTGAACTCTCTTAATATGAAACGACTGGCATGAATCAGCTATTAAGAAGATATAAAAAAGACAATAATATATATATATATATTATCTGGTACAAAGGTATGATTAAAATTGGATACTCACTATCCTTCATACTTTGTCTCGAAGCGTCTTTCTGAAAGACGGTGGTATTATTTATTAAGAGTTTCAATAATTGATGTGGAAATAAAACTTATATTTAAAACATCCGTCATTAATATTTCACAATAAAATATGTAACTTCACACACACACACGTATATATATATAAAGTCAAATTCTGAAGTACAATTAATGTAGAAGTACTGATATGTCTTTCTTTCTCTTTATGGTCATTTGCATATTTCAAAAATATTTTCTTTAACAGTTGGAATCTGTTTCCTTTTAAAACTACTTATATACATTATAGACTACGCATTTTTTTTTAAATTCAAAACATTTAATTCACATCTAAATAAATAAAACATAAGATTTGTAAAATTACTTATTTGTGCATTTTTTTTAAAAATAAATCTTAAAAATACATTTATTTTTTCTGATACATAATACTACTTTAAAAAATAATTTTTTTCGTGTTGCTAATAATTAATAATATTTACACTAAATCTTACAGATTTAATGCTAAATTTTCTAAATAATTAAATGATGTATGCACCATTTATACACACACTGGGCAATGAATTAGAAACCTTTAAATTAATATTTTATAGGACCTTCTTTTACACGATGGACCTTCTTTTACAAAAATTACAGCTGGTATTCGTGTGGGCAGCGATTGTAGAAGCTTCTGGGTTTTATTTATGTCCAGATGGTACCTTACATTGGTTACACATGCTTTAAGATCCTGTAAATTGGATGGAAAAAGAGATTGCTGACGGATACTCTTTTCCAACATGTCCCAAATTTTCTATTGGATCCGGGCTTTTTCGCATTTAAGGAAACTGTTAGAAGTATGATTGATGTTCACGGAGACAATCTCGAATGATTCTGCCACAATGTACGGTTGCCTTATCGAAACCCAAAGTATCCGTTAACTTCGGAGTAAAAATGTACGATTGAGGTATACACTAACGGTCTTATTCACCATTAACATGAACTCCCGGTTCAACGCAAAAACTTGAAACGCGTCTAAAGGCAGAGTATAGCTTTCAAAGAAAATTTGATACTCTGCTTCTGCCATCTAGTGTCAATATTTTAATATACTTTCTGACTGGTTATTTTCAGCCAAAAAAATCTTAAACTAACAATGCCGCTAGATACAATGCGTCAGACTTCGCTAAAAAGTTCAGCCCTGTCATTATATGCATTTCAAGTTTATATTTTCAACCAGGAGTTGAAGTTATTGGTGAATATAGCCGTTAATCTATCAATATGTTCAGGTGCTGCATGGCTTTTTGATTATGCTCAAGTAACATCAGGGGACCACTTCCATACAAGCAGAATATTACCCACTATTACAAGTTTCTAATTCATTTGCTAGTGTTTGTATGTTGTAAATACAACTGTTTTTTAGAATAAATTATAAAATTATTTTACTATCCCGTTTATTTTAAAAATTCGTAGAGATATAATGCTAACACAAATAATAATAATAATAATTATAATTATAATAATATTTGTTTTATTAACAGAAAGTATATCCCACTGCATATGAAATGCGTATATAGAGAAAAGGAAAATTTAATATTAATTTCCAAACCATAATGCATAGTACACACATACTAAAGCTACATTTGATTTGAACTGCTTATTTTAATGACCTTTAATAATCTGCGATAAAATCCTTTTTGATTGAATGGGGAATGTCATAACTGGAACACATCTTGCACATATGATTAGATTTAAAGTGATATTATGGAATTGGGTAGCCTTCAGATGATAATGCTGTTCGAATTAGAACAATTAGTAGTAAAGCCAGTTTGTGTTATTTGTTCTATTCCGAAATTTATTTATTAAATTAAAATATTCTTTAAAAACCAACTAAATATATATAGTTATTGAAATAGGTGTCTAAAATAAAATCAACTGCAGGTATGTTTACTCACATCAATAAAATTCTCCAGTGTATATATATATATATATATATATATATATGTGTGTGTGTGTGTGTGTGTGCGTGTGTGTGTGTGTGTATATACATATATAAGGAAAGATAAACTCAAATTTATAAATTTGTTTAAATGTTTTTTTTCTTTCTTTTTAATTTATTTTGTTGAATGGAAAGTAAAAGGAAGAATATTTCATTTCTGTCAGAAGTTTGTATGTTTATTATTATTTCGAATATTTTAACACGATTTCGAGAAAAATATGAAATACGAAATTGATTTTTGTTAAGAATTAAAACTGTTTTGAAATGAAAATGTGTATATAAGCCTTTTATTAATATTACAGTGTTGCATTATAAATATCTTTAGTGCAAATATAAAATTTTAAACATTCAAAACCATTTCTTCTTTATTAAAATAAAAAATAAATAAAAATAAAACAAAATAGTTTAAGATAGAAGCCATAAAGTATTCATTAAATTAATGAAATATATTAAACCAGAGGCTATAAAAAATGTCTTTTTTGAAAGACCCATATACGTATTTGATAAATATGAAAACAGAAAATAATTATCAGGATTATTTATTTTTTTAATACTGTTACTAAAGAAACAGAATAAATAATAAAATTATATTACTTTTTTTTTTTTTTTAATTTGAGAATGTTTGAAACTTTATAATAATGAAATTAAGTGAATTGTAAAAAAAAAAAAAAAAAAAAAAGAATATATATTATATTTATTTTCCTTTATAATAAAAGTAAATGGTATTGACACAATCATGAAATTTTATTTAAAATGAAATGACGTAAAGATTCATGACGTAAGAAAAAATAACTCAATAAAAAATATTTTTTTTTCTTTACTATAAATGTATTTAATAAATATAAATACGCTTAAATATACTTGCAATACAAGCCCCTTAATAAGATTATTTTTGTATGAGACAAGTAACTTATCTTTGTAAATAAGCACGTATATTAAAATCATATATAGAAGAATAGCTCTAATGAAGGTAAAATAGTTTGCCATTCCAGAAACACCTGACTGGAATGAATAATGAATTAAATTACGATTTATCTTCCTGTATTTGTACTTTATTTATACTAGATTCAAAGAAATAAATTTTTTTTTCTAAGTTATTTGATAATAGAAATATCGAATTTACTTTTTATTCCAACATTATTAAATTTTGAAATACATTTTACCGTTTGAAAAAATTTAAAATTGGAATTCTCTCCTTATATAATAATAATTGTATGACTTTATTTTGTTATTGAATTTGTTAGTGCGTACTTTTGTAATAAATTTTAAAAAACAGGAATAATTATTTGAGATTTTTGTTTTCATATTTAGAAGTTTTTATTTATTCTTAATTTTAGTCTATTGAATAAAATAAGTTATAAAAATTTTAATACTCATAATAAAGTTTGTTAAAAAGATTATATTTTTGACATTAACTTGTTTTGTATTAACAATTCAAAATTTTACAGTTTTATTCGGAACAAAACTTTCCCGTGCTAAGAAATAAACATGAGACCAAAGAATTAATATACCGACGCCAAATTCACCGGATAATTAATAAAAAAAAAAAAAAAAAAAATTCTTTAAAGGCGTTTTATCTTCGCTTTTCACATTGTCATAGATTTTAACTAAGAGAAACCCAGCACGTAGTAAATAACAAATTGAGAATAGATATTTTACTTCAACTGTATTTAATTGCAATTTTGCTGTTCACCTATCATACATTTCTTTATCAAAACGCATTTTATTTATTTATTTATTTATTTATTTTCACTATGAAGGTATTTACTAAATATATAATTATAATAGTTTTTTAAATTAGTTAAATTTATGTGAACAATCGAATCTTTGTATGCAACTGTATGCAAAACATTTCGCAAACAGTAGGAAATCAGTCTAACTGCAACAATAATAATATTTATATTTAAAAAAATGTGTCGATGCTCCGATTAATTTCCGAACATTAAGTAATAACGGTTATTTAAATAAATTATAGTAAGGGAAGTCTGAAATCAATCAGGTCAATCGAAAAAGGCGTTTAACGGTATTGCACTTTAAATAATTTCAGTCCATATGCCTTTAGAGAAATAATTATTTGTTGTGTAACTGTAAAAGTCTATAAGTGAGAGTCTCACCAAAATACTTCCAGTTCGTGCAAAAAGAAACTGCCACATTTATATAAATTTTCAACACATTCGGATAAGGCATTTAGACGATATTGCAATATAAATAATTTTAGCCCATAGGTCATACTGATAAAGAATTTTTCGTTGTAGCCCTGTAAAAATATTATAAGTGTTATATTCACCAAATACAGGGTGATTATAATCAATATTTCGATTTCAAAACACTACAATTTTAAAAACTATTCTTCAGAGCGATTTGGTATTTTACCAGAGCAATCGTGAGGCAATGAAATTTTGTTTAGGGGAGGAAAAAATAGTTTCAACATGTACCTATAGATGGCGCTGTCAGGTTAATGTTAGATGAAATGCTTAATGGACTCATAAAACGCAGGCATGTTGTTAGGAACACAATGGGATAGCAGGAAACAATGGACTTGGATGGTAATATATATATATATATATATATATATATATATATATATATATATATATATATATATATATATATATATATATATTCTGTTTTTTTTTTTTTCATTTTTGAAACAAAATTTAATTTCCTTACGATTGCTCTGGTAAAACATCAAATCGCTCTGATGGGTAGTTTTAAAATTGTAGAGCTTTGAAATCCGTAAATTAATTATAATCACCCTGTATATACACTCTATACAACGGTGACCTATAACATGTATATAAGTTTTCAGTTCATTCGAATAAAACGCTTAGACGCTATCGCACGTTAAATAATTTGAGCCTATAGCGATAATCATAAAGATTTTTTTCTTTGTGTCCCTGTAAAAAAAAAAAAAAAAAAAAACTGTAAGTATTAAACTCATTAAAATATTTTCAGTTCGTGGAACAGTGACCTATGACTGTATATAAATTTTCAGATAAATCAAATAAGACATTTAGACGTTATCGCACTTAAAATAATTTAACCCCATAGGCATTAATATATTGTCTAGATTAACCAAAATGTATGCAGTGCGTACGATGATGAAGATATATATATATATATATATATATATATATATATATATATATATATATATATATATATATATATATATATTTATTTATTTATGTATTCACGAAATATATATACACCAATAATATAATTAATATTAATAGCAATAATATAAATTCTAGATTAACCAAAATCTATGCAGTTCGTGAAACGATAAAGGTCTATATACTCACCAAATATGTACACACACAATATATATACAGGATGATTAAAAAAAAAAAAAAAAACTATCCTGATGCATGATATCATAGGTATCATACCGTTCACAGAAACTGAATAAAAATATGGTGGTAGGTATTTTGAGTTATGTGCTCAAGAATCATATAAAAAACAACAGTTAAACTTAACAGTCACGGTTACGACATATTTTCAAAAAATTCAAATTCCAAAACCTACTTTTCTTATTGGAATGAGATCTCCGTAGAAAAAAAAGGATAAATAGCGTTGGAACGATGCCTGTACAACAAAAATCGCCAGAGCTAGGCAAACTAAGAAGAAAAGAGAATGCAACTTTGATTTGCCTACCGGAGCACTACTTTCGTTATTTAATGACGTCACATTTCACACTGAGTCTTCGGCTTTGACTAAAGTATACCGATTCTTCTTCGCAACGAGAAAAAGAGACCATGGTATCCTTAATTTTGTGTAATGCTACTGAATAAAGGTTATAATATCGTGGTTAGTCGTAAGACATCGCCATGACTGACGTCATCGCACTAGGTGAAAAATAAGGCTATGTGAAATGCGTGATGCGCATCTTGCTTTCTCGCTCTGTGAGCAATATGCTACTTACAGGGAAACAACGTGGGGAAAATTGTAAAGATTTATTACTTGAACGAACAAAATGCCGCAGAGAGATTGCGTCTTTGGGTGTGCATGGCGGACACATGAGCAACGCTCAAGACTATGCACTGTAAAAGCTGTCAATTTCAAGAAATTGATTGCACATGTGTTCGACCTCGACCTGAACGACATTCCTTTCCTGTCGAGTCTGTGCAGAAGTCCATCAGACGAT